>JAWMAR010004335.1:0-53701 GCA_036785375.1 Leucoraja ocellata | reverse complement strand
CTTACCTTGTTGTTAGAGGCTGCCTGCCGTTTTTGGGCGGCATTTCAGCGGTTCTCGGGCGGCGAGTCTCCTTGTCGGGAGTCTGCAGGGGTGCCAGCCGGTTTTTTAATTTCCCTCCGGACCGCTGCTGTTAGTCAAACAGCTGTTTAGCGGACCGGGCATCAGCGCAGCACCTGTGTATGCGGACCGCAGCGTGTGCGGTCCCGTTGCCGCCTCTCCCCCCTCCACTGTCGGCTCCTTCGCTGGAGTCGAACGGGGGCCGCTTCCCTCTGCTGCTTTGCACCCTCTAGAGCAAAAAACACAAGGAAAAGACCGATTAAGGTAAGTACTTACCTAACGTTCCTTTCTTTCAGGCTAGTTGCGGGAGTGCCCGACTCCCGTCTGGCCGCTGTTGCACTGCTGGCGTTAATGCCGCGCCTGCGCACTGAGCGGGTTCTTCACGGAATCACTCACATGACTCCGAAGTAAAATTGGCTATCCCTCAGTACAGCAACATTGTTCTTGATGTTGCCGTACTGATGGATAACAAAGTCTATCTTTCTTGGCTAACAACCCAACCTTCGACCTCCAAGATGCAGGTCCTTTTTCTATCAATGTTACAACATTTTGAGATTTAAAAAATCAGGTCTGCAAATTATCCCATCAGATAAAGCTTAAAAAGTTTAATTTGACACCTAATTCACTTTCATATCTTCAGTTTTAAACAAGTTATGGCCATTTTCATACTCAGAAATTAGCATCTTGTTTCCTATTGCTTTTCCATTGACTTAACACAAAAGTTGTGATCGAGGACAGTCAAAAGCCCATAACTTTCTTAAAAATTAAGAGAACCGAATGAAATTTTCAGTTATTATAGATTGAAGCATTCTGAAACAAATATAAAACATATTTCATGGATGACCTGAAAGCATATAATTAGTTAATTACCTAATTGTAGCTAATTACAAAATTGACCGTTGTGACTGCCTTGAAAATTGAAAAATGTGATATTCTCCAGATCAGAAATTTAATGTTGTATTATTTGCTGTCGGTACGTAACAGATAGGTAAATAAATTACAATTTGCCCGTCCCGCTGAGCCACCACAGACAGGGAGTTGAAGATAGACATAGGGGGTCCACCTTCAACTTCAAAGCCAAACAAAAAACACAGAGTGCTGGAGGAACACAGCGGGCAAGGCAGCATCCGCGGAGGGATCATTTCACTTATCAGGAGCCGCCATTGGGCCAGGACTTCCCCTCCCTCCCCCAACAAAAAGGAACCGCAGATGAAGCCGTCACCGCAAAACGTCTAAGAAGGAACTGCACATGCAAAAATGTCTAAGAAGGAACTGTAGATGCTGGAAAATCGAAGTAAGATAAAAATGCTGGAGAAACTCAGCGGGTGAGGCAGCATCTATGCAGCGAAGGAAATAGCCAACGTTTCGGGCCGGGTCTGAAGAGGGGTTTCGACCCGAAACATTGCCTATTTCCTTCGCTCCATAGATGCTGCCTCTCCCGCCGAGTTTCTCCAGCATTTTGTCTACCGCAAAACGTCAATGATTCCGGGAATGCCGCGACAGCTAGAGAGATGGGATGGGGAGCAGGAGAGAGAGAGAGAGGGAGGGAGGGAGAGTGCGAAAGAAAGACACAACATGGGTCAGATGGTAAGTTGAATGACTAACCTGCTGCACACCAAGAAGCTCATCAAGAAGAAGCCCTCACTCATGATGGTGAGTTTTAAGAAATTCTCAATGTGTCATCAATGCATCGATCTACATTCCTCAGTAAATGTTATTGTGTTTCGAACAAGTATTAATGATACTTGTATTAATAAAGTATTAATAAAGTATTCTTAGAATAAAGGGGAGGTCATTTAAGACAGGTGAGAAAACATTTTTCACCCAGAGAGTTTGTGAATTTATGGAATTCCCTGCCACAGAGGGCAGTGGAGGCCAAGTCACTGGATGGATTTAAGAGAGAGTTAGATAGAGCTCTAGGGGCTAGTGGAGTCAAAATATGAGGAGAAGGCAGGCACCGGTTATTGATAGGGGATGATCAGCCATGATCACAATGAATGGCGGTGCTGGCTCAAAGCGCCGAATGGCCTCCTCCTGCACCTATTTTCTATGTTTAATGATGCCGCATGAATTATATTCAAAGAAACTCTGTGAAACGCCACCTATCCATGTTCTCCACAGATGCTGCCTGACCCACTGAGTTACTCCAGCACTCTGTGTCTTCAAGCATTGAAGATAGACACAAAATGCTAGAGTAACTCTGTGGGTCAGGCAGCATCTGTGGAGAACATGGATAGGTGACATTTCGCAGAGTGATGGAGTAACTCTGTGGGTCAGGCAGCATCTGTGGAGAACATGGATAGGTGACATTTCGCAGAGTGATGGAGTAACTCTGCGGATCAGGCAGCATCTCTGGAGAACCTGGATAGAAGACGTTTCGCAGAGTAATGGAGTAACTCAACGGGTCTGGCAGCATCTCTCGAGAACATGGATAAGTGACATTTCGCAGAGTGATGGAGTTACTCTGCGGGTTGGGCAGCTTCTATGGAGAACATGGATAGGTGATGTCTCGGGTCAAGACCCTTCTTTAGATGAGAAACGTCACCTATTCCTTTTCTCCAGAGCTCACACATCTTTGAGATGTGGGAGGAAATGAGATTGTGCCAATCTCATGATCATGAGACACGGGAACAGAATTTGGCTATTCGGCCCATCGAGTCTACTCCACCATCCAATCATGACTGCTCTGCTTTTTCCCTCTCAACCCCATTCTCCTGCCTTCTCCCCATCAACTTTGATGCCCGTACTAATCAAGAACCAGTGTTCTTCACGCATCAAGTAAGTTGCAAACGTGCAAGCTCTCATGAAATGTCTGCTGAGACAAATTGGGAGTGAGGTTTCACTTTCCGTTACCAAGTCGTGTTGCCTTGGGTTTGAAAGCCATTTTGTTTCTCTCAGTTTTCGCCCATTCTCTGGGGAGAGCACCAGAACTCTGCTGTCACCTCATCCTGCAGACGGGAATGACATACTGTATGATGAAAGAATGGGACGACTGGGCTTGTATTCACTGGAATTTAGAAGGATGAGAGGAGGATCTTATAGAAACATAACATTTTTAAGGGATTGGACAGGCATGCAGGAAAACATGTTCCCGAAGTTGGGGGAGTCCAGAACCAGGTGCCACAGTTTAAAAATAAGGGGTAGGCCATTTAGGACTGAGATGAGGAAAAACTTCTTCACCCAGAGAGTTGTGAATTTGTGAAAGGCTCTGCCACAGGCCAATTCACTGGATGTTTTCAAGAGAGTTAGATATAGCGGAATCAATGGGGGGGGGGGGGGGGGGGGTGGAAGCAGGAATGGGGTACTGATTTTAGATGATCAGCCATGACCATATTGAATGGTGGTGCTGTCTCGAGGGGCCGAATGGCCTACTCCCGCACCTATTTTCTATGTTTCTATGACCCGCTGAGTTACTACATCATGTTGTGTCAGTCTAGAGTCATATAGTGTGGAAACAGGCCCTTTGGCCCAACTAGGCAACATGTCCAAACTACACCAGTCTCACCTGCCTGCGCTTGGTCCATATCCCTCCTAACCTGTCCTATCCATCTAACTGTTTTTTAAATGATGGGATAGTCCCAGCCTCAACTACCTGCTCTGGCGTCATCTGAAGAAGGGTCTCGACTGCAAACCTTCTCTCCAGAGATGCAGGCTGTCCCGCTGAGTTAATCCAGATTGTTGTGCCTATCTTCGGTTTAAACCGGCATCTGCAGTTCCTTCTTTCACATACCTCCTCTGGCAGCCTGTTCCACACACCCATCACCCTATGTGTGAAAAAGTTACCCAAAGCTGATTTCAAATGACATCCACTTCCTGGTCGGGGCTGTGATTGACGTGGCTGAGCTCCGCCTCTCCTCAGCCGGGCCCCACCCCTTTCATTGATTGTTCCGCCACAGTTTCGCGCCCGAAACCCCATTGAACGCGGGTTCAGCAGCAGCCGTGGCGGCTCCACAGCTCCGGGCTCCCCCGGGTCCTAAAGCCCGCCGACACATTGTGGTGTTCCAAGTGAGCTCTGCCTGCCTCTCTGTACAATGCGATAAACCTTCCTTGTTTCTGTTGTAGCCACACCCCTCCCTCGCCGCTTTCTCAGCTACATCGTGGGGGCTATTTGAGGCATGTAAGAGCATATAAAAAACATTTGGACGGGTGCATGGATTTGAACGGATGGGAGGGGGGATGGATGAAACGTGGCACATAGGACCAGCATAGATGGGGCATCTTGGTCGGCATGAAACAAGTAGAAATATAGAAAAAAAGAAAAGGAGGGCGACAAAGTGGGAGTGAGGGAGAAAGAGAGGGGGAGAGAGGGAGTCAAGTCAAGTCATATAACCATATAATAATTACAGCACGGAAACAGACCATCTCGGCCCTACAAGTCCGTGCCGAACAAATTTTTTTCCCCTTAGTCCCACCTGCCTGCACTCATACCATAACCCTCCATTCCCTTCTCATCCATATGCCTATCCAATTTATTTTTAAATGACACCAATGAACCTGCCTCCACCACTTCCACTGGAAGCTCATTCCACACCGCTACCACTCTCTGAGTAAAGTCACTTTTATTTATATAGCACATTTAAAAAACAACTCTCGTTGGCCAAAGTACTTTACATTGGTGGAGGTACTAACTACCAACAAGGTTCATAGATTAAATACAAACATCACTACATACATATAGCCCTCGCTCAGAAGAATTCAAGAAAGTCGTGGGAGTAGAGATGAGTTTTAAGTGTCGATTTAAAGGAGTTGATGGAGGGTGCAGTTCTGATGGGAAGAAGGATGCTGTTCCACAGTCTAGGAGCTGCAACCGCAAAGGCGCAGTCGCCCGAGCTTATGCCTAGACCGCGGAATGTTCAGTAACCCCAAGTCGGCCGATCTGCGGGACCTGGGGGTGGTGTGGGTGTGTAAGCAGTCTTTTGATGTAGGTGGGGGCAAGCCCATTAAGGATATTGTCGACATAAAGGAGGATCTTGAACTTTATTCGGAACCGCACAGAGGCCAGGTCGGGTGCCTGTCAGTAGTCTCACTGCGGCATTTTGGACCAGTTGCAGACGGCACAGAGAAGATTGGCTGATGCCAGTGTAGAGGGAGTTGCAGTAATCTAAGCGGGAGGAGATAAATGCGTGGGTGATCTTTTCGAGGTCATCAAACCGGAAATGTTTTATTTTAGCTGTCGTCTGAAGCTGAAAGAAGCTAGCATTGACTTGTTTGTCAAATTTAAATGCTGAGTCAAATATCATGCCAAGATTTTTGACGTGAAGTTTAAGTAGTGGGGTAAAGCTGTGAAGAAATCCAGGCAGATTGGACATGTGCCCTCCTCAGTTAAACTCTCGACTTGGTCTTTCGAAGTCATTTTAACTCCGCTAATTCCTGGTTCAAATCGCATTCCTTTCGCGCAACTGCTGAACCCCTGCAGTATCGCGAGTGTCTACTGCACACGCTGCCGTCTCGGGGAATAAATGTTATTTGGCTGCAAGTGCTCAATGTGAAGATGTCCTGGCCACTTCCAACTAATCTCACACTAGGGAGGGATCAGTGAGATATTAACAGCCGTGAATAGGGCTTGCGGCAGCCGAAGGCAGAACAGATATCTGGAAAGAGAGCAGGAAACATTTACGAGGATGTTGCCAGAGAGATTAGTTGGGCAGGGTAGGACTTTATTCCTTGGAGCGCAGGAGTGCGAGGTAACCTGATAGAGGTGTCTACAATCAAGAGGCAAATAGTTAGGGTGAATGCACAGAATATTTTTACCAGAACCTTTAGGGGAATCATGAACCACAGAAATTATGTTTAAGTTGAGAGGGGAAAGATTTAGTAGAAATCCGAGGGGTAAATTTTCATATCGAAGGTGGTGGGTATATGAAACAAACTACTAGAGGAGGTAGATGAGGTCAGATATAACGGCATTGAAACGCCGTTTGGACAGGTACATGGATAGGAAAGGATAGAGGGACATGGGCCAAATGCGCGCTGG
This sequence comes from Leucoraja ocellata, assembly GCA_036785375.1. Taxonomy (NCBI): domain Eukaryota; kingdom Metazoa; phylum Chordata; class Chondrichthyes; order Rajiformes; family Rajidae; genus Leucoraja; species Leucoraja ocellata. Next base: position 47,670 of record JAWMAR010004335.1, on the reverse strand, counting down.
TGGGATTTGTGCTGATGGGGCATCTTAGTGGGCATGGGCATGTTGGGACTTAAGGCCTGTTTCCCTGCAGCGTGACTCTATGACTCTGTGAGGAAGGGACAGGGCCGGTGTTAATGAGGCCTGGGGTGTAACTGACTTGCTCCTTTTGGGCAGTGGAAGCCGGCATCCGCACCTCCGTTCACAGCCTGGGGTCAGGATGGCGCAGACCACCTTCCGGCTTCATTCTAATCACCGTCACTGCGCCTGCCTCTCATACACCAGTCTTCAGCTCACACCTACCCTCGCCGACAATGGGTCTACCTGGGCACCATTTGGAGGTCTAACTCATATTTTTAAAATATGTCCAGGTTTTACTCTTGACGAGTTTCAGGTATGATTTCTATAATACTTTTACACAATATATTAAAAATATAGGTAGTCACGAATTTAAACGAAAAAAAGCACCTCGGCCTACAGCATACAAGAAGTCAGGGTGGACTCTTCCAGAAACATGGGGCGTAACAGCCCAACCTTTAATGCACCTTCCCTAAACTTGCTAGACCTCTTTTTCTGATGAAGCTGTAGACAAATCAAAACTGGAAGATTGTTGTTACCCAGTCATGGACACCACTGGATTGAATTGGCATTAGAGAATGGTGGGCACAGTGACGTAGCTGGTCAAGCTGCTGCCCCACAGCGCCAGAGACCCGGGTTCAATCCTGACCACCAATGCTGTGTGTGGAGTTTGCACACTCCCTGAGGCCATGTGGGTTTTTCTCCACATGCTCCGCTTTTCTCCGGCCACATTCCAAACACGTGCAGGTTTGCATGCTAATTGGCCTCTGTAAATTACCCGTGTTTGCAGGGAGTGGATGAGAAAATGGGATAATACAGAACTAGTGTGAACGGGTGATAGATGGTCAGTGTGGACTCGGTGGGCCGAAAGGGCTGTTTCTAATCTGTATCTCTAAACTAAAATAATGACCACTAACAAACAGACACCCACAACCTCTTGCGCACCACCAGCCACCGTCCAAAACATACATTTAGAGGGACACTAAAGACACAACTGATTCACTTCCACCACATTTACACCACAGGTCTCCAACCAGTCCTTCACCATCTCTTCACTGCACTTAAACAGAGGGTGAGTCTGGAAGGAAGTTGAAAAATAGAAAGATTAAACGAGAACTTACCGTTAGAAGTTTGATCTTTATTTTATGAGAAGTTGCAGTGAGGGATTATGTGAAGAAACCCGCCAGTCCGCATGCGCGTCAATCTTCAAAGTAGCTGTATGAAACCACAGAATAGATGCTGACCTAAGCTATTGAAAGATTGAAGGCTGGAACTACCGAATGATCTTTATGAGACTAGGGTTGAGAGTGGAGGGCACGTCATCCCTCCCTGATCTCTGCTCTGGTGGGTATGCTGTCAACCTCAAATGTACGCTTTCCTGCTTATTCGCTTATGAGATTATTTCTATAACAAGCTACCCTAATAGAAACATAGAAATTAGGTGCAGGAGTAGGCCATTCGGCCCTTCGAGCCTGCACCGCCATTCAATATGATCATGGCTGATCATCCAACTCAGTATCCCGTACCTGCCTTCTCTCCATACCCTCTGATCCCCTTAGCCACAAGGGCCACATCTAACTCCCTCTTAAATATAGCCAATGAACTGGCCTCAACTACCCTCTGTGGCAGAGAGTTCCAGAGATTCACCACTCTCTGTGTGAAAAAAGTTTGTCTCATCTCGGTTTTAAAGGATTTCCCCCTTATCCTTAAGCTGTGACCCCTTGTCCTGGACTTCCCTAACATCGGGAACAATCTTCCTGCATCTAGCCTGTCCAACCCCTTAAGAATTTTGTACGTTTCTATAAGATCCCCCCCTCTCAATCTCCTAAATTCTAGAGAGTATAAACCAAGTCTATCCAGTCTTTCTTCATAAGACAGTCCTGACATCCCAGGAATCAGTCTGGTGAACCGTCTCTGCACTCCCTCTATGGCAATAATGTCCTTCCTCAGATTTGGAGACCAAACTGTACGCAATACTCCAGGTGTGGTCTCACCAAGACCCTGTACAACTGCAGTAGAACCTCCCTGCTCCTATACTCAAAACCTTTGCAATGAAAGCTAACATACCATTCGCTTTCTTTACTGCCTGCTGCACCTGCATGCCTACCTTCAATGACTGGTGTACCATGACACCCAGGTCTCGCTGCATCTCCCCCTTTCCAAATCGGCCACCATTTAGATAATAGTCTGCTTTCCCGTTTTTGCCACTAAATGGATAACCTCACATTTATCCACATTATACTGCATCTGCCAAACATTTGCCCAACTACCCAGCCTATCCAAGTCACCTTGCAGTCTCCTAGCATCCTCCTCACAGCTAACACTGCCCCCCAGCTTAGTGTCATCCGCAAACTTGGAGATATTGCCTTCAATTCCCTCATCCAGATCATTAATATATATTGTAAATAGCTGGGGTCCCAGCACTGAGCCTTGCGGTACCCCACTAGTCACTGCTACCCCACTACCCCACTAATGTCAGTATGACATGGAGACTAAGCCAGAGAATGAGTAAGGCTGTGTTCTTTATGCTGAGATCAGCTGCTGAAAGCATTATCATCTTAAGATACTGGTCCCATTAGGAAAATGTTGAGGAATATTTGCATTACAATTTACTGATGTACATCGTACATTACAATGAGTGTAGGCTATTAGAGTGGTCAAATAAAAGACACCCTGTATAACGTTAGAGAATAGTGGGTGAATAACTAATCATTTATGTCCCACTAATGGTATTAAGGATAAGGGGGAAATCCTTTAAAACCGAGATGAGAAAATCTTTTTTCACACAGAGAGTGGTGAATCTCTGGAACTCTCTGCCACAGAGGGTAGTTGAGGCCAGTTCATTGGCTATATTTAAGAGGGAGTTAGATGTGGCCCTTGTGGCTAAGGGGATCAGGGGGTATGGAGAGAAGGCAGGTACGGGATACTGAGTTGGATGATCAGCCATGATCATATTGAATGGCGGTGCAGGCTCGAAGGGCCGAATGGCCTACTGCTGCACCTAATTTCTATGTTTCTATGTTTCTATAAAGCAGCACAAGCAATGTCAATTGTGCTGTCGTACAAGTTCCTCTAGGCTCAAACTGGAAGCCACACAAACCTGTTACTTCCGTATAGAATTGACTCACATATGTTGTTCACAAGGTTCTCATACAATCGTGCAGAGCTAGCTGCCCGAGAAGACAGGCTGTCCCAGCCGTCATACGTGAATGAGTAAATAAGAGTTGCTTCAGCCGCCTACCATGGCGTGGTTGAATAGGCAAATTGGTTAAATTTCATGTTGCCTCATTTGTAATATCGCAAAAGATATCTACCGACAACTCATAAGTTTTATCATTTGCAATTTTGCATAATACCTAAAACTCGATGACATAATGCCTATTAATCTGAGAAGGGCAGCATAGGCTTTCACCACTAGCTTTCTTATTAAACAGCAGAATCTGTGCCTATGTGTATAGATATGACAGATTATGCAACTACAAGATCGATTCCCTGAGTCAGTTAAATTGCAGACAGCCAATCATCCATCTTAGACTGGGTAAGTAAACCCACAATTTAATTAGCCTAATGCTAACCGATTCGGCCTGCACCATATTTCTGTAATCTTAAGAAATATACCCCTCTAGTCCTTGGCCAGAGTACTCATCCTCGGATGAGTCGTCACTTGGAACTGCTGTTACTCTATTAATCCTACGGACGGAAATGTTTAGGCTTTCCTACCCACGGAAGATGCATTATCTAGTCTATCTATATTAGTAAAAGTCTGTTCTTGACCGGTTTTGGCCATCTGTGCTGCGATTTCCGAGAGAACGCCGCCACCTACGGCCGTCATTTTTGGCCACCTCGCTCAGAGCCCCCCTCCGCCATATGTGTGCCGAGGAATTTTCCTGTCATTGAAAAATGACAGAGATATTAATGTTTTTACAAAATTCCCCATTCTCTCTGCTGCCCCCGCTGGAGACAGGGGAAGGGACTATAAAACCAGGAAGTGGTGTGCCTCAATTAGTCTCTGCAAGCTGGAGCTCTGTCAATTAGTCTCTGTCACTCTGAATGACACTGAACAAATGTCTACAACACTGTGAGTACCCTTAATTTGGTTTGAAAATGAAATTATAGTTAGTTTGAAGTAAAAAAAGCACTGCCTGCAAATGTTTGTTTGGGTTGAATTAAAAAGGCACTCTCTCTCTCCCCTCCTCTCTCTTCCTATCCCTCTCTCTTTCTCTCTCTCCCCCCTCCTCTCCTTTCACCCCCTCTTCCCCCCCTTTCTCCCCCCCCTTTCTCCTCTCGCCCTCTCCTCTCCCCCCCTCTCCTCTACCCCCTCTTCCACTACCCCCCATCTCCTCTTCCCCCTCTCCTATCGCACCCCCTCACCTCTCCCCCACTCTCACTCTCCCCTCTTTTTCCTCCCCTCCATCCCCTCCCCCACCGTCCCTCCCCTAAATCCCCCTCCCCGCCTCACACCCCTACCCCTTTCTCTATTATGAATACATTGTTGATTCACAACATGAACCTGCAGGTCAGATAAAGGTATAATATATGCCAGACCAGCTTTCTGCTGGTAACTACCTGACTAACGGCAACAGCTGCAATCCCAGCACCTCATGGAGCCTACACCAGTCTCCCATTTGGGCAGTCTGCTGCCGTGCAGACTATAACGGCAACAACCGCTATCCCAGCTCCTCATGGAGCCTACACTGGCCTCCCATTTGGGGGCGCGGTCCCATCTGAGGAAAGACATTCTTGCCACAGAGGAAGTGGAGAGAACGGGGATGGGGAAGAGGGGAGAGTTGTGAAAAGGGAGCAGCTCTGGTCACCCTGTTACAGGAACCATGCAGCGGAGTAGGAAGCAGAGTGGTGAAGGGGGGGGGGGCAGTGGGGAGGTGAGAGTGAGGTGAGGGTAGTGAAGGGGATAACTGTAGGCAGCCCGGGTACAGGGGCCGTTCCGGCGGGAAACGAAAGGTCCAAACGTGTGTGGGTGTGGGGATGTGGGTGGGGGTGTGGGTGTGGGGATGTGGGTGGGGGTGTGTGTGTGGGTGTGTGTGTGTGGGAGTGTGTGTCGGTGTGTGTGTGGGTGGAAGGGGAAGCCTGCATACCCCGCACCTGGCTCGCAGTGGTCAAGTATGAAGATTGGGGTAAAATGATCAAAGATTTTAAACTCCTGAGATGTGGCCACTGACATGTGTCCAAAGTCCATCGGCCTCACGTTGCTACAGGGACTGTTTGAGAGCGGCTGCATTCTGTGCAGCATCAAGCCCACACTCAGAGCGTATCTGTGTCTGCACTTCCATCACTGGCTTGATCCTCACTCCTTAAACAGTAAGAGGAGCCACAACTCCGTCCCTCTGAACCAAGCATGAGGGACGGGTTTTGTTGCCCAAACACACTTGTCCAGAGGCACTGGTGCAACATTACAGCTGAGGCAGCAGCAGCCTCGCAGACAGTGTGTGTGAGATGCAGTGAGTCACGTGCGGAGAGTGCAGGCTCCCTTCCCCCCACCACCGCCGAGCTGCTCCCCCGGCACGTGACGGGGGTTAGTCCGGCTTCACACTTTAACCCAAAGATTATAGAGGAGGAGCTGCTCTAGAATCTTCGCTTTAACCGGCGCCTTTGATTCCCACGAGACACCACGTCACTTCTCGCGATGTTTGGGCGGCGCGGGAGCGGGTCGTCGACGGACGGTTGGTTTGCGGCCGGAACCAACGGCCCCTGGACCCGGGGCCCACAGTTACCCCCCTCAAGTCACATCCCCTCACCTCACTCCCCTCACACTCGCCACACCCCTCCTCAAACTCCCCCATCCCCTCCTCCTCTCCCCCTCTCCCCTCTACTACACGGTAGGGTGACCAACAACGATGCTTCCCCCCCCCCCCACCACCACCACACTTTCACAACTGCTTGCTACCCAGCCATGTGGTTCCTGTCATGGAGTGACGAGAACTGCTCTCCCCTCTCCCACACCCTCGCCAATCTCCCCTCCCTCCCTCCCTCCATCCATCCTCAAAACAATGACCAGAATTGCCTCTTCCTCTCACCCTCACCACTCTCCCTTCCCCTCCACTCACCGTGACCACAACTGCCATAAACAGATAGCTGAGAGAAAGCAGGACAGAGGCAGGGAGGGAGCAACAGATGGATACGGATAAGATGCAGTGTCTGTCGAGCAGATTCCCTCCAGCATGTTGTCCCAGTAAAGAATGAAAAACTGGAACTAGACACAGCTATTCACAGCCGTTTCAGGAGTGCCACAGGTGGAAAAGGTGGAAATCCATTTCCTAAAGATGGGGAAAATAGCTGAGTATGATGTTCACTATTTCTTTAAACAACCTGTTTGGAAATTTGCCAGATTAAGATGATTATTCCTTAATCCCATAGGTTTAAGGTGAAAGGGAAATTATTTAATAGGAATCTGAGGGTAACGTTTTCACACAAAGGGTGGTGGGTGTATGGAAAAAGCTGCCAGAGGGGTTAGCTGAGACAGGGACTGTCCCAACATTTAATAAACAGTTATACAGGTGCATGGATTTGACAGGTTTGGAGGGATATGGACCAAATGCAGGCAGATGGGGAGTGTAGTTGGGAAATATTAGCCGGAGTGGGTAAGTTGGGCAAAGGGCCTGTTTCCATGCTATCACTTTATGACTCAGCAACATAACCTGTGGGATAAGACAGCCAAGCTGGCCATGGGGTGGAAGTTGTGGAAGTCAATGGTGTGGATAGCATCTCGGGCAAATAGCTATTTCACAGTTTTGGATTGGCCAGATTTCCAGAATCTGCAATTTTTTTGCTTTACTTCATCCCGATTTGCAATCAATTAATGAGGGTTCGCAGAATGATCCTGACCTGAAACGTTACCCATCCTTTTTCACCAGAGATGCTTCCTGACCTGAGTTACACCAGCACTTTGTGTCTATCTTTGGTATAAACCAGCATCTGCAGTTCCTTGTTTCTACTAACGATGGTTACGTTTTTTTATTCTCTTCATGTCCGATTTAATTTGTTTCCACTTCCTTCCAGTCACCCTCTGTTTAAGTGCAGTGAAGATATGTTGATGAACTGGTTGAAGACCTGTGGTGCAAATGTGGTGGAAGTGAATCAGTTGTGTCTTTAGTGTCCCTCTGAATGTATGTTTTGGCTGGTGGTGGACAAGACATTGTAGGTGTCTGTTTGTTTGTGGTCATTTTTTAGTTTAGAGATTAAGATTAGAAACAGCCCTTTCAGCCCAACGTGCCCACGTTGACCATATATCACCCGTTCACACTAGTTCTGTATTATCCCACTTTCTCATCCACTCCCTGCACACACGGGCAATTTATAGAGGCCAATTAACTAGCGATGTTCCACAACCTACCATCAGCGGCGCTGTAGATCTGCCACTCCCTGTGCGGGCGATTCCGGAGGCTTTGGGGGGGTGGGGGGGGGGGGGGGGGGGGTGGAGGCAGGATTAAAATGTAGGTTTGTATTGATTGTCGGAGAGGGATTTCCTCTGGCTGCTAGCTGATGAAGAAAAATCGTTCGCGCTTCTATTCGCGGGTTTTTCTTTACTGGAAGTTTTTGTAATCAAATTTGGTTCATTGCACAACACAAAATTCAGAATTGTCTTTTCCCTAGTGGGCTCGACTGAGCTGCTCCAAGAAGTCGTGTCGTGGGCATTGGATACATTCTTTCTCTTGGTATTCAGTACCAGCTTGATTTTCCCAGTGTACCTGCACATATTGAGGTCTAGTGTATGGGTGGGAGGTGGTTGGAGTAACCTGGTGAAAAGAAGGGGTTGGGGAAGACCCAGTGGAATCATTACTGAGGTGCCCCGTGGGGGGTGTGGGGGGGGGGGGAGCAGTAGGACCCAGGAGAGTCCGACCATTTGGTGTGAGAATCTGCAGCATATAAGCTGTGGGCCTGGTGCTGAGCCTGGAATTCAGGTGAGGCGACGGCTTTGGTACGTTGATGGGCAGTGGAGAGGCGAGGGTTTGCGGAGTCGCTGGTGGAGGCCCGCGGGGGGGGGGGGGGGGGGATGGAGATGGGATTGGATCAGGAGAGTGCTGGAGCCCATAGGTAACAGGTCTATCAGGGGTGTTAGAATGATTCATGAGTGGCTGGGAGTGAAATGATGGAGGCTGTGGATATGGGGCTGGGGTCTGAAGTGAGCTGGAGCTTGCGGAGGGGGTAGTTCAGTTCTCGGATGTCATGGTTCGTCTCGGGAAGGCAATGTTTGAGCTGTGTGTGTCTTAGGAGGGAGAGTTGATGAAATCAGCACCTGTTCTGATGAAGCTTCACCTATTCCTTTTCTCCAAAGATGCTGCCTGACCTGCTGAATTACTCCCACTTTTTGTGTTTATCTTCATCTTAAACTAGCATCTACAGTTCCTTCCTACATACATGGTTGTAACTAGGCTAGTGCCCAACAAATGGCTTTTCACTGGAGATTGTAGATCATCCTGTCAAAGTTCTGCATTGTAATTTAGGGTCACCTCGAGATCCTGCCCTTACGTTCGCAATGCTTCAGTCTGCTTCCTCTTCCTTTGAAGGGGTGACCTGTCCGTGTTAGTTTCCAAGCCCAATATCACGAGAGGCTGGGTCTGGTGCTGCTGGATGTGTTTGCTGACAGGTCTGTATTGATTTTCCCCTGGAATATTACTCTGGCATCCTGTCCGTGCATTCTTAGGCTTCTGCCTGTTATGAAGTGTGATGAAGAGTATGAAGTGTGGCATTGTTTACGTTAATGTTTAATTGCATAGACTGCAGTTCCTAGTTTCTACGTGACTTTAAATATCACTGAAAGTGTGTTTTGGACAGTGGTCTGTGGTGCTCAACAATGTTGGTCTGTAAAAAGACTTTGGGAGCTAGTTTGTGGCCACCATTTTCTAATGCCAAGTTGAAACCAGTGGTGACGCTCCAGGAAGTCAATATTTTGTTTGTTTGTGGTGGTTTTAACCTTGGTGGTGTGTGTGAAAGATGTGAATGAATTCCTCTGACTCTGTTTCTGAATGTGACATTGATCGCCTGGGCTACTTCTAGACCAAAGCCTCGTCTAGTCTTTCGGGGTCAGCATTTTTCTCTGAGATATGTTTAACTGTTATATGATCCTGTCTGTTCTGTTTGTGGACGGGCCTTCGATGTCCATGTAAGTGTACAAAATCAGGTGGCACAATCAGGGATATATGCAGATGATACTAAGATAGGTGGTGTTGTGGATAATGAAGTCGATTTTCAAAGTCAACAGAGAGATTTAGGCCATTTGGAAGTGGGCTGAAAGATGGCAGATGGAGTTTAATGCTGATAAGTGTGAGGTGCTACACCTTGGCAGGGCAAATCAAAATAGGACGTACATGGTAAATGGTCGTGAATTGAGGAATGCAGTTGAACAGAGGGATCTAGGAATAACTGTGCACAGTTTCCTGAAGGTGGAATCTCATGTAGATAGGGTGGTAAAGAAAGCTTTTGGTGTGCTGGCCTTTATAAATCAGAGCATTGAGTTGGGATGTCATTTTACAAGGCATTGGTGAGGCCAATTCTGGAGTATGGTGTACAATTTTGGTCACTTAATTATAGGAAGGATGTCAACAAAATAGAGAGAGTACAGAGGAGATTTACTAGAATGTTGCCTGGGTTTCAGCAACTAAGTTACAGAGAAATGTTGAACAAGTTAGGTCTTTATTCTTTGGAGCGCAGAATGTTAAGGGGGGACTTGATAGAGGTCTTTAAAATGATGAGAGGGATAGACAGAGTTGACGTGGATAAGCTTTTCCCACTGAGAGTAGGGAAGATTCAAACGAGGACATGACTTGAGAATTAAGGGACAGAAGTTTAAGGGTAACATGAGGGGGAACTTCTTTACTCAGAGAGTGGTAGCTGTGTGGAATGAGCTTCCAGTGGAGGTGGTGGAGGCAGGTTCGATTTTATCATTTCAAAATAAATTGGAGAGTTATATGGACGGGAATGGAATGGAGGGTTATGGTCTGAGTGCAGGTAGATGGGACTAGGGGAGAATAAGTGTTCGGCACGGACTAGAAGGGCCGAGATGGCCTGTTTCCGTGCTGTAATTGTTATATGGTTATATGGGAGTGTGACGTGGTCTGAAGTGGAGGTGCTGCTCTGCCAGTGGATTAAGAAAGGAGTCGATGTATTCTGCTACCCGATAGGATTCACTACCACAGTAAGCCACAATGGGCCTTCCTGGACGTATTTCCCCAGGTTCTGCCCACCTGTCCGAGTGTTTGTGTATTTTGGGAGAACGTAGAATTTTCACGCCCGTGGTTCAAAGTTTTCAAAGGTTTTTTATTGTCACGTGTACCAATTAAGGTACAGTGATATGTGAAGTATTCTCGGGTACTCTTAATTGTTTCTGACAATGTGGAGTTTGTACGTTCTCCCTGTGACCTGCTTGGGTTTACTCTGGGAGGTTCCGGTTTCCTCCCACACTATAAAGACGTACAGGTTTGTATGCTAATTGGCTTGGTATAAATGTTAATTGTTCCTTGTGTGTGTAGGATAGTGTTAGTATGTGGGGATCGCAGGTCGGCACTGGCCTGTTTCGCACTGTATAATGAACTGGATTTGATAAGGAAACTCGAGGTAAAGGAGCCATTAGGAGGTAGTGACCATAATATAAGTTTTAATCTACAATTTGAGAGGGAGAAGGGAATATCGGAAATGTCAGGATTACAATTGACCAAAGGGAACTATGGAGTCGTGGGGGGGGGAGTTAGCCAAAGTTGACTGGAAAGATACCCTAGCGGGGATGACAGTGGAACAACAATGGCAGGTATTTTTGGGACTAATACAGAAGGTGCAGGATCAGTTAATTCCAAAGAGGAAGAATGATTCCAAGAGAGTAAGGGGCGACCTTAACTGACAAGGGATGTCAGGGACAGTATAACAATAAAATAGAAATATAACATAGCAATGATGAGTGGGAAGCCAGAGAATTGGGAAACTTTTAAAGAGCAACAGAAGATAACTAAAAAGGCAATACATAGAGAAAAAATAAGGTATGAAGATAAGCTAGCCAAGAATATAAAGGAGGATAGTAAATGTTTCTTTGGGTATGTGAAGAGGAAAACATTAGTTAAGACCAAAGTTGGACCCTTGAGGACTGAAACAGGTGAATTTATATGGGGAATAAGGAAATGTCAGGCGAGTTGAATAGGTACTTTGGATCCATCTTCACTAATAGCCCTGACTCACGGTGCGAGCTGACCCACGAGGTACCCCGAGTGAAAGACTCGTGGTTGTGTACGAGATTCCAAGTGTATGATCAAGATTTTAACCGAGTTCCCACATGTGTGTGTATAAGTTTGCCGTTTACTTCTCATTTCCGCGATGTGTTAAGTTCCACCCCCGAGTTACCAAGTTCCTCTCCCGAGATACTCTTGTTTCAAATAAGTTCCCACTTCGGACCCAAACTCATCGTTTCATACGGCCTTCCTCCCGTATTAGTGGAGTTGTAAAACAAGTATTAATAATTGTATTACGAAATAGGACATACAGGGTGAATTCAATAGGTCAGGCAGCGTATGGGGAAAGAGGAATAGTCAGGGTTTCGGCTCTTCTGCTTCCTCGTCAAATTGGGAAACTACTGTTGGAAGGAACTGCAGAGGTTGCTCCCAGTTTGCGCAGAGCTCGCCTTCCCAGTAACGAGACTGGGGCTGTTCTAGAAATTATGAAAGTACAGTAAGTGACTCCATATATATGAGCAGCTCCTGATGAAGTTTCTATCATGGGGACGCCGGCAACCTCAATAGAAGGTTAAGGGGGGACTTGATAGAGGTCTTTAAAATGATGAGAGGGATAGACAGAGTTGATGTGGATCAGCTTTTCCCTTTGAGAATAGGGAAGATTCAAACAAGAGGACATGACTTCAGAATTAAGGGACAGAAGTTTAGGGGTAACATGAGGGGGAACTTCTTTACTCAGAGAGTGGTAGCGGTGTGGAATGAGCTTACAGTGGAAGTGGTGGAGCAGGTTCGTTGGTATCATTTAAAAATAAATTGGATAGGCATATGGATGAGAAGGGAATGGAGGGTTATGGTATGAGTGCAGGCAGGTGGGACTAAGGGGAAAAAGTTGTTCGGCATGGACTTGTCGGGCCGAGATGGCCTGTTTCCGTTCTGTAATTGTTATATGGTTATATGGTTAATAGTCTTAATGTTTGACTGACATACGGAGATGCCCATGGAGGGGAGCACAGATTACATAGTGGCCACTTTATAAGCTTGAGCCTGTACTCGCTCCCCTTTATAGGCTACTTTCCTCAGTGGGCCAACCAGTGAGTGAGACACTCATTTCCCAGAGCCTGCTGATCATCATTTGCTCTCCAATCTCTATTTTCTCCATGAGGAACTGCAAACCCATCTTTCAGGGTAGCCCATGAGTTTCCATATGCACATTTCAGCAGCATCTGCACATCCCTCGGCAGAGGGATTTAAATGCTGCACATCTGATTGCTGCACAACCAATTAAGAAATGCACTTGTTTTCTTCAAGGGATCTGGAGCTTCTGCAACCATGGCTCTAGCTTCAGCTGGGGCCCAGGGTTTCAACACAGGGACTTCTCCCATCATAATACGGGGTACTTTTTCAGAGACTCGGGTTTAGACGCTTCCTTAACATTCAAAACCTGGAGCTTTGTTTGCTCATCCATCTTGATATCTATTTTATTTCTTCTCAATCGTGAATCTGGCCCCCTCCCATTGGTAACATCTGCTTCTTCTGGACTAGCCGGAGGAGCTGTGACTCCTTTAACGGTAAACCGATCCATCCGAGCCACCAGAGGTGGAAACAGAGCCTCAGCAACTGATGGGGCTGCAGCCTGTTCTTCCTCTATATACGCCGGGTTATAGGGAGGTTGGCGCTGGCGTAATGCGGCCGCCATCATCAACAGATCATTAAAATCATCCTCTACAGGGTGCCTTCTCTACAGGGTGTCGGGGATATTTTGCTTTCACTTGCTTTGTTATTATAGGCACAGTTCCATCATTTCCCTCTTTCTGCTTAACACGTTTCTCCTCCCCTAGGGGATTTTCCCCATCCCCGCCTATTTCCTTATTATTTTCATCCATTTTATCATATTCAGCACTCCAACTATCACTGATAATTCTACCTTTGCAAATACTAATTGTGCTCCCATCTCGCCAAAACCATTTTTTCTGAGATAAGTAGTACAGAAAAGGCTTATAACTTGCCCCCACCGGCCAATCTCCATTTGATCGATCAGCTAGACTACCACAAGATAATTACCGGACATTGGTCATTGCCGTTTATTTTTTATTACCACATCTGCTGGCGATCCCGGTGAAACAACTCCAGTCCCGTCCCGATCCCCTGGGAGCGACAATCAACTGCCACGGATACAAATGATGTCATACACAAGAAAGGGCAGATACTGATTGACAAAAAGTGAACACACGGTGGTGGAGTTACACAAAGACACAGCAGAAATTTGGAAATGTCATCCCGTCACCCATTCCTTCTCTCCAGGGATGCTGCCTGCCCGCTGAGTTAAAGAGTTTCCACGGTAGACTCACAAGACACTAAGGTAAACGCACGGGCCACTATGTGCTTAAAACAAGTTTAAATGTCTCAATTTTTAACTTCAGCAGTACATTTTATTTGTGGAAAACTTTAAACATGTTTGAATTTTTCCAAGAGTTACCAAGTTTCACGGGAACCTGCCTTTAGCGCCACGAGTCGCTAAGTTGCGTCCACGAGTTCTGACGTTCCCGCTACGTTAATTGTACGTAGTTACCACAAGTTAAATTTGTTTTAATCTCGGGGTACCTCGAGGATCAATTCGCATCGTGAGACAGGGGTTTGAGGAAGACACAAACAATCTCCTGATGTACTAGTGGCCAGAGGATCTAGGATAACGGAGGAACTGAAGGAAATTCACATCAGGCAGGAAATGGTGTTGAATAAACTGTGAGGCTGATAAATCTCCAGGGCTTGATGGTCTGCATCCCAGGGTACTTAAGGAAGTGGCTCTTGAAATCGTGTATACATTGGTGATCGTTTTCCAATGTTCTATAGATTCAGGATCATTTCCTGTGGATTGGAGGGTAGCTAATGTTATAATATAAGAAAGGCGGGAGAGAGAAAACTAAATTATAGCACAGTTAGCGTGACATCGGTGGTGGGGAAGACGCTGGAGTCAATTTAAAAAGATGAAATTGCGGCACATTTGGCCTACTCCTGCACCTATTGTCTATCTCTAAACTAAACATATAAATGCGTCATGATTTTTTGATGCATTGTAAAATGTCTTCAATTTCCATTAGTGTTTCCTTATGGATGGGCTTTGTCAACTTAGTGTAGTGCTCTGTTTTACTTCATAGTCTGTGTGTCTTGAATAAGTATTGTTGTTTGTCCATGACAACTCTGTTCTTCCCCTTATCTGCTGGTTAGATGATAATTTCTCTGTTGTCTTTCACCTCTCTTAGGATTTGGGTATTGCAAGCCAAGTTTATAGCTGAGGAGGAGAGCCTACATCTGGCTGATGGAGGGAAAAGACAAGGCCAGGTGAGCAAAGTTTTGTGAAAGTTGTTTAATAGGAGCAGCACACTGGTGCAGCGGTAGTTGCTGCCTCACAGAGCCAGAGACCCGGGTTTGATCCTGACTGGGGGTGCTTGTTTGTACTGAGTTTGTACGTTCTCCCATGACCTGCGTGGGTTTTCTCCGAGATCTCGGGTTTCTTCCCACACTCCAAAGATGTACAGGTTTGTAGGTTAATTGGCTTGGTATAAAACTAAATTGTCCCTAATGTGTTTAGGAAACATAAAAACACGGTGGCAATATGGCACAACGGTAAATCTGCTGCCTTACAGCGCTTGCAGCACCGGAGATCCGGGTTCAATCCCGACTACTGGTGCTTATCTGTACGGAGTCTGTACGTTCTCGCCGTAACCGGTTCACTCCGAGATCTTCGGTTTCCTCCCACACTTCAAAGATGTACAGGTATGTAGGTTAATTGCCTTGGTGTATGTGCAAATTGTCCCTAGTGTGTGTATGATCGCGTTAATGTGGGGGTGATCGCTGGTCGGCGCTGACTCTGTGGGCCGAAGGGCCTGTTTCCGCGCTGCATCTCTAAACATAGAAAATAGGTGCAGGAATTGGCCGTTTGGCCCTTCAAGCCAGCACTGTCCTTCAATATGATCAATGCTGACCATCCAAAATCAGTACCACATCCTGCTTTCTCCCCATATCCCTTGATTCCATTAGTGCTAAGAGCTATATCTAACTCTTGAATACATCCAATGAATTGGCCTCCACTGCCTTCTGTGACGGGGAATTCCTCAGATTCACATCTGGGTGAAAAAGTTT
Organism: Leucoraja ocellata; assembly: GCA_036785375.1. Lineage (NCBI taxonomy): Eukaryota > Metazoa > Chordata > Chondrichthyes > Rajiformes > Rajidae > Leucoraja > Leucoraja ocellata. The sequence goes on along the minus strand of JAWMAR010004335.1, from coordinate 32,305 downwards.
TTCCTCATCTCAGTCTTAAATGGCATACCCCTTATTCATAAACTGTGACCCCTGGAACTGGACTCCCACAACATCGGGAACATTTTTCCTGCATCCAGCCTGTCCAATCCCTTAAGAATTTTATGTTTCTATAAGATATCCTCTCATCCTTCTCAAGGGCCTGTCCCACTTGGCTGTTATTTGCGCCTCATTACGCGTCATATGTAAAATAGGTCGACGCGTAAATGGCGCGTCATCACGAGTAATCATTCGTCAGCGCATCCGTCTGGTGCGCGTGACGTCATTAGAATACCCTGCTTCCCTATTCTGCATCATGACCATCATAGAAGAACTACAGATTTTATTGCTACAGCAACAACAGAGATATTTGTTAGCAGCAGCCCTCATACTTACAGATCAGTCAGGCAGGTGTACAACAAGAAAGGCCAGCAAGAAACCCAGTGAGGGGTCTGTGTGGACCAGGCACGTACCGTGAGTGATTACTCAGGGTAGGCAGTCAGTCGGCTTTTAAAAAAAATCTTAAACCGTGCATGCGCAGATTGTTCTCATCTTTGTAAAAATAAATATAAGGACAGTAACAATTCAATTTGCCCTTGGCTTCCAAGTCTCCATCATTCTGAAATACTGAATAGGTGGGGGGTGAATGTTGACGGCAGATGGAGAGATGGTGGGAAAAACGGGAGCACACCCGGACAAGTTGTGTCAGTTGTCATCTTATTGAATGACAATACTTGTTCAAGGGACCAATTGGGGGGAAGAGTCTGGCCAGGGGTAAAGTTGCGAGGAGGGCAGGAGTGTTAAGAAGGAGGGGGTCGAGGATCATGCCAGTAACGCACTCACTCACTCACTGCTGCCGCAGCGTTCTGGGCGAGGAGCCACCGCATTGTGGCCGTGGAGGGAAGCAGCTCGGGTGGCTGCGAGCGACCGCCGGGACCCGACAGCAGAACTGGCCGCCTCTCACCTGCCACTCGCCGACTTTGCTCATGTCAGCAGCTTCCCGCAAATTCTTTAATTCCGACAGCCGAGTAACCTCAATTGGTCCCTTGATGCATGGTGACGCATGGTCGGATTTAAGGATTTGCGGGAAGCGGCTAACATGAGTGAGGCCAGGAGTGGCAGGAGAGAGGTTTTCAGACGGAGAGCACTGCCAGAGGTGAACGGGGGCCGGCAGAAGGCACTGAGGTGGCGGACGGTTCCGCTGTCCGCTCCCGGCAGCCGCTCGCAGCCACCCGAGCTACTCCTCACCCCGGCCACAATTCAATGGCTCCGTGCTCGGAAGGTCGCAAGTGGGTTGCTGGCATGATCCACGACACCCTCCTTCTCTACATTCCTGCCCTACCCACAATTTTACCCCTGGCCCGACCCCCCTATAAGCTGTGAAAGGAACTCTCCCCCCCCAACTCGGGAAATACGGTATTTAAAAACATACTAGACCAAGTGCAGACCCGTTGGGTCTGCTCCCCCAATGGTGTGATCCCCCAACCCAATATTCCACCATGCACCCGTCTCCTCCATTGGAAGTGAGCCCGTTCCCAAATGTAAGATTGCAGCCCTTCCCTGCCTGCTGCAGCAGTGAAAAGTTCAGTGTTCCTCTCTTGCAACTTTGTTTCGAAGTGTGTTGGAAGCTGACATGTAAATGGAGAAGCCTGTTTATTTTTGAAATACTTGGGGATGGGTGGGGGGAGAAGGATTTGATTAAAAACATGTACTTGAACACGACGAAATGAAATGAGGAGCGGATACTTAGAAAGAAAAGCGAAATCTCTACCGAAATGGAAAATATCTCGGAGATTGAGCGTCTGGATTGGGCGTGGCAATGAATCAAAGGAAGATATGCAGCCGGCAGCAGTACATGCAAATGAATCCATTCCGATTGGACATCTGCGAGCATCGGCCTTTCCGATTGGACATCTGCGAGTATCGGGCACGAATCGAGAGGCAGGAGGGGATCCGTACTGCAGGCGGACGGACGGATTTGAGTTTTATATATATACTAGACCAAGTGCAGACCCGTTGGGTCTGCTCCCCCAATGGTGTGATCCCCAACCCAATATTCCACCATGCACCCGTCTCCTCCAATGGAACTGAAGCCGTTCTCAAAAGTAAGATTCCAGCACTGCCCTGCCTCTTTAAAAAAAATCCCTGCCTGCTGCAGCAGTGAAAAGTTCAGTGTTCCTGTCTTGCAACATTGTTTCGAAGTGTGTTGGAAGTTGAGGAAGGAGCAGCCGTCAACGAATCGAAAGGCAGGAAGGGATCCGTACTGCAGGCGGACTGATTTGAGTTTTATATATATATATAGAATATAGATAGATAGATAGCACCAAGAAATGTACTTACCACATTATCGGTACACAAACTCCATTCTTCTCTCTTTGTTTCCTAAGATACTCTTAAGATAATGGCAATCCATATTTGGAAAACCCGCCAAGCAGTAGGCTGTTGCGCATGCGTAGTACTGCAAAGGCAGAATTTCAGCTGCCTACAGCCCCGCTTGTCATAGACGACTTGAAGCGGCGCCGATGGCACGTGGGCTGCCAAGACCTTCGCGTGTTACAAGTACTGCGGATGAAAGGCACGGAGAATTATGCCTACCTAAGAGATCGATATCTTAGATATGTATAATTCTCTCACGCCTTTACTATTTATATTTAATAATTACCATTTTATAATTTTAGTCAAGGTAGGCAGTGCCTACCTTGCCCACCCTGACGGTACATGCCTGCTGTGGACGAGGTTAGAGGTTACATGACTCGTAAAGGCGGGCCGACTGCCTATGGGCGGCGCATGGCGTTGCATGTTTACGGACGCTGACGCACAGTGACGTAACCATGCGTCACCACGCGATACAGTGTGCGACGTTAATGATTCAGCGTGCGTAGCCAATGCGTCAGTGTGCGTACACGATACGTCAGGGAGGTGTCAGTGAGGATTTCGTTACACTACGAAATCCTGGAGCGGCGTGCGATACCGCTCGCCACCGCATGCGATTCCACGCCTTACCACACACAATGCGTGCGTCATCCGCACGCACCCCACTCGTCACGATGCATCGACCTATTTTACATATGATGCGTAAATGAGGCGCAAATAACGGCCAAGTGGGACAGCCCCTTAAATTCCAGTGAATATAAGCCAGGATAGCATTGGTGTGTTGGGATCGCTGGTCCGCGCAGACTCGGTAGGCCCAAGGGCCTGTTTCCTTGCTGTATCTCTAAACCAATCTAAACAGGATGGCTAGTGGTCAGTTTACAAGTTGCTCTGAAAAGCCTTACACATCCACAATAATTCATTGTAGGTTGATATTCATTGTTTGGCTTGCATTTCCCTGTAAACTGAAAGTCTAATAAAGTCTTTCGAAAGAGAGAGAAAATAATCCAGTCACAAAGTACTCTAAAAGCAACAATTGGTGTGCCTGCCAGCTTTTGTAGCTGAAGTATGAGGTGCAGCCATTCACACCTGTATTTGTCAGATGCAGGCTCTGTCTGCACAGGGCCTCAGATAGTTCATTCCCTTTGCACTCAATTTGTACTATTCTCTGACTTTTACGGTTGACGCTGTTATCAGGCGACCTGGAGGGGGGGTGGGGGGGTCCGCAGCATTGCACTGTTGGCTGTGTATTGGTAAGTCACCTGTCTGTCTGTGGAGGTGTCATGACTGGCTCTGGAGGGTGGGTGGACTTGCGCCATCGCGCCTGGAGGGGTCGGGGGGTAGGTGGGTGGTGCCAGAGGTAATGACAAGGCTGCCCGCCTTGGTGGATTTGTCACGAGCCAAGTTTATGGTTGGCAGCAAGTGGCTGGTGGAGGGGAAAGGCATGGCCAGGTGAGCAACTTGCTGTGATTCTTGTGACTTTGTGCATCTGTGCTTCAGCCGAGCCCGGAGTGTTGCAGGTGCGACACACTCTGCTTGGGTCTCTGTGAGGGCAAACACTGAGGGGGTGGGTGATGGCTCCTTGATCTCCAAACCCTCAGCCTGACCATCACCTGGTGCTTGCTCATCCAGATTCCACACAGGACCTCGATCTCAACACAGCTTCCTGCTCCTTCGATGGGACCTGTCAGGAAAGATTTCCCTCGCTGAGATTCTTCACCATCACTCGAGCAGTGTTGTCAATCGCTTGTCCTCCTCCCAGGGCACTCTTTGCATAGCCATCGCAACGGAGGCAGTGAGCAGAATTTTCTTCTGGAATGAGAGTTACGTTGCCTGTCAGTCTCGATCCGTAAAAAGACTCAAGGACTCCAATCATTAACCATCAGCAATTGGTTGATTTTATATGATCAAGGGGCGATGCGTTTCAGTCAAGGGCTAAGATCACATTTCCAACATTAGTCGGCATAGCAGGATATTTATACACTAAGGTGATGACTTTTGATAATGTGAAGTAGATCAATGTGAGGGGGGGAGGGATTATAAAACCCGTAAGTGTGGGTGTGGCTCATTCTCTGCAAGATGGGGGGGGGGGGGGAGGTCATGACTGTCTGAGCTGTGAATCAACTGAACACACTGAATGTCTACTGAACTGTGAGTGTGGTGTTTTGTGTGGTTTTATGGTGCTTGAAATGGTATGAAAATGCATTTGAATGTGGCGGCCTTGCACCCTGCATGAAATGGTATGAAACTGCACTTGAATTTGGTGGCCTTGCACCCTGCTTGAAGTAGTATGAAACTGCACTTGAATTTGGTGGCGTTGCACCCTGCTTGAAATGGCATGAAAGTGCAATTGAATTTGCTGGCCTTGCACCCTGCTTGAAATGGCATGAAAGTGCACGAGTTTGGTGGCCTTGCACCCTGATTGAAGTGGCATGAAACTGCAATTGAATTTGATGGCCTTGCACCTTGCTTGAAGTGGTAAGGAACTGCACTTGAATTTGGGGACCTTGCACCCTGCTTGAAATGATAGGAAACTGCATTTGAATTTGGTGGCCTTGCACCTTGCTTGAAGTGGTAAGGAACTGCACTTGAATTTGGGGACCTTGCACCCTGATTGAAATGGAATTTCAAAGAATAGCCGTGAGTCAACTGCCAGCCCACCAGCCGTGAGTGAGCTGCCAGCACATCAGGCTTCAGTGACTGAGTTGCCACCGCAAGAATCCGTTTGGCCCATAATGTCCATACTAGCCCTCTGGAAACCAGTCCCTTCAGCCCACAACACCAATACTAGCGCTCCAGAAAGTGCGCCCCCTCCCACCCCTCCACTGGCCACCAATATTGGAATTGGTGGAGAGGTGGAATATTGCGTTGGTGGATCAGCCCTCCCGTGTGAACATGAGACCCAAAGGGTCCCACTTAGTCTAGTTCAAACTATTTCTATGTTATCAAACATAGCAGAAGGAAATGGTGGCGCTGTAATGGCGCGACCCCTGCAGCTCGTCTGTCTTTTTAAAAAAATGTTTGTCCCGTTTGCTGCGGTTTTTATATTGTTTTTAACTGTGTATATGTTGGGGAGCAGGAGAGGGTGGGTGGGGGAAACTTTTTAATCTCTTCCCTGCACGGGAAACCTGGCCTTTTCCCTGTCGGGTATCCGTTGTCGTTGGGCCCTAACACCGTGGAACGGCCTCCAGTTGGAATGACCTAGGTGCTCCAGTCACAGCCTGCGGACTTATCATCGTGGGACTGGCCAGCCTCGGAGCGTGGAGAGCTGTGATGGTGCGCGGCTGCGACCAGACTTCGGGGCTTTGGAGGCTCCAGCTGCAAGCCTGTGGACGTTGACATCGGGAGTTTGCGGGTCCCTGGAGGGAGACCGCTTTTCCGAGCTCCCGCGGCGGCAGCTTCTCCCGCCTGAATTGCGGGGATGAAAACGACCCAGAGCGGGGCTGACATCGCTCGGCGCGGCTTTAACAGCTTCCGGACTTGCCATCCCCCACCGGGGGCTCCAACATCAAGACGTGGAGCGGGGCCTGACATCGCCCGACGCGGCTTTAATGGCCGCGGGACTTGCCATCGCCCGCCGGGGCCTTTAACATCGGGAGAGGATGGAAAGACAAGACATTGCCTTCCATCACAGTGAGGAAGAGACTCACTGTGATGGATGTCTGTGTGAATTGAGTTGGTTGTGTGTCTTGTATAGTTGTTTATTTTTGCTGCCAAAACTAAAGATGGAAATTAGCTATTGGCTATAATATTGCATATTTACATGTTCATCAATATGCATGGCCCTGTTTAAAATAAATTAAAAAAAACTTTCTCATCCAATCTCTGCACACAAGGGGTAATTTATAGAGGGCCAATCAACCTACAAACCTGCACGTCTTTGGGATGTGGGAGGAGACCAGAGCACCTGGAGGAAACCCAGTCACAGGGAGAATGCGTATACTCCATGCATACAGCATCCGAGGTCAGGAACGAACTTGGTTCTCTGGTGCTGGGTGGCAGCAGCTCTGGCGCTGTGTCTAGGTGCCGCCTCTGTGTAAATACTAACATGATTCCATCCAAAAACATCACCTCACAATTACCATCTGCTGTTTCAATGCCTCTGTTACCACTGGGCAGTGCTGGTCTGTGAAATGATGCATGGCCGTGGAAGTCATAATGACATCCTTGGCATTTAACCATCAAAGAAGCTGCAATATGGGAGAAAAATATTCAAATTGGTCTGGGCGGCTAACAAAGCATTTCACGAAGCATATAGCGTACACAGCCGGAAAGTTACATCTATAAGGCATTATATGAAGCACAGTGCAAACAGGAAGTGGTCAAGATGAGACTTTTAATTATATAGATATGAAGTCTGGTTTTGAGTACTGTGTCCAGTTCCAGAAATTCAGGTACAGAAGGATTGTGAGGTTTGGAGAGGGCTCAGAGGGATTCACAGTAGCTCTCGAGAGATGAGGAATTATGTGTGGCAGACACAAAATGCTGAAGTAACTCAGTGGGACAGGCAGCAACCTGAATGGGTGATGTTTTGGGTCGAGACCCTTCTTGTGTGTATGTGGGCACGGGAAGCTGAGGATGTTTCCTTAGAGCTGAGGGGCAAGAGGAGCAGTAACAGCACTGTGGTGCAGCTTGTGGAGCCACCTTTTCGCAGCTCCTCTGACCCCGGTTCAATCCTGACTTCGGGTGCTGTCTGTGTGGTGTTTGCACGCTCTCCCTCTAAATGTGTAAGTTCCCTTTGGGCGCATCAGGGAAGCAGTCCCAGCTGTGAAGGGTGTGGTTGCGATAACCAGAAGGTATTGATTGGATGGTGGTTGGATGAAGAAATGAAGACAAACATGGAAATACATTTTACATGCGAGTACTTGAAATAGCAGACAAAATGTGTAGGAAGGAACTGCAGATGCCTGTTTAAACCGAAGATAGACACATAAAGCTGGAGTAACTCAGTGGGACAGGCAGCATGTCTGGAGAGAAGGAATGGACGTTTTGGGTCAAGACCGTTCTTCAGACTGAAAGTCACATGAAAGGGAAAGGAGAGATTATAGATGATGATGTAGAGAGATATAGAACAACGAATGAAAGATATGCAAAAAAGTAACGATGATAAAGGAAACAGGCCATTGTTAGCTGAAAACGAGAAGCTGGTGCGACTTGGGTGGGGAAGGGATGGAGAGAGCGGGAATACCGGGGTTACTTGAAGTTAGAGAAATCAATTTTCTGGGCCCAAACGAAATATGAGATGCTGTTCCTACAATTTGCGTTTAGCCTCACTCTGACAATGGAGGAGACCGAGGATAGAAAGGTCTGAGTGGGAATGGGAAGGTGAATTAAAGTATTTAACAACCGGGAGATCAGGTAGGTCCAGGTGGACTGTGCGAAGGTGATGTGGAGTGGATGTGGGAGTGGTGGTGGGAGTGATTGAAGGGTCACGGGTGGTAATGGGGATTGTGCGGTGTGGCTGGTGGTGGTGTGTGGGGGTAGTATCAGGGTGTGGCGTGGGGATGGGGGTGGTGTTGGGGGGGTGGGGGTGTTGTAGATGGAGGGGAGTGTGGGTGAGGGGAGTGGTGATGGATGGTCACTGGAGGTGTTGGGAGAGATTGAGGTTCATGGGGGTTGCTGGGCGTTCAGGTTGGTGGGGGATGGTGGGTGGGGAGTGGCAGGGTGTGGAGCGAGGATGGAGGGGATGGGGGTGTGGAGTGGTGGGGGTGGGCGAGAGGTGGGCGTGTGGGGGTTGGAGAGCGGGGGTGGATATGGTGGGGATGGGGGAGGGTAGGTGGGAGTCAGGAGGTTGGGGTAGGGGTGGGAGGAGCTTTTATAGGGTTGGAGGGTGGGTGATGGAGTGTGGGGTGCATGGGGGTATGGCTGGTGCTGGTGTGGGGGCCAGGTGGTGAGAGTGTAGGAGAGGCAGTGGTGCTGCTGTGCTGGTGGTGTGAGGGAATGTTTTGCTCATCTCCGTTCTAAATGGCTTATTCTTAAACTGGACCCTGGTTCTGGATTCTCCCAAAATCGGGACCATGTTTCCTGCCTCTAGGGTGTCCCAACTATTAATAATTTTATATGTTTCAATAAGCTCCCCTCTCATCCTTTTAAATTCTAGAGTATACAAGCCCAGCCGCTCTATTCTATCAACATATGACAGTCCCGCCATCTCTGGAATTAACCCGGTGAACCTACATTGTACTCCCTCAATAGCAAGAATGTCTTTCCTCAAATTTAGAGACTAAAACTGCACACAATAGTCCAGGTGTGGTCTCACTAGGGCCCTGTACCACTGCAGAACGACCTCTTTGCTCCTATACACAACTCTACTTGTTATGAAGGCCAACATGCCATTCGCTTTCTTCACTGCCTGCTGGACCTGCATGCTTGCTTTCAGTTACTGATGAACAAGGACCCCCAGATCTCGTGGTAATTCCACTTTTCCCAACTTGACACCATTTAGATGATAATGTGCCTTCCAGTTTTTGCCACGACAGTGGATAACCTCACATTTATTAAACTGCAACTGCTATGCATCTGCCCACTCACCCAACCTGTCCAAGTTACCCTGCATCCTCATAGCATCGTCCTCGCAGTTCACACTGCCGCCCAGCTTTGTGTCATCTGCAAATTTGCTCATGTTACTTTTAATCTCTTAAATCTAAATCATTAATGTATATTGTAAATAGCTGCGGTCCCGGCACCCAGCCTTGCGATACCCGACTAGTCACTGCTTGCCATTCTGAAAGGGACCCGTTTATCCCTAGTCTTTTTCCTGTCTGCCAACCAAGTTTCTATCCATGTCAGTACCCTACGTTTGGGGGGAACTTGGGATGAGGACTGGACATTGTGCCTTCCCCCACAGTGGTGTCCATTGTGGGGGGATGATTTTTTGTCTGTAAGTTAATCCTGTTAGTCTTTGTCCAAGATGGCTGCCGTGAAGAGAGAGTGGACACTGGCGCGCTTTAGCTGCCACTGCACTCTCTTCACATTGTGTTTTTGATTTTTGTTTTTGGACTGAATTCTGTTTTTAATTTGTGTTTCTGTGATAACCATATAACCATATAACAATTACAGCACGGAAACAGGCCATCTCGGTCCTACAGGTCTGTGCCGAACAACTTTTTTTCCCCCTTAGTCCCACCTGCCTGCACTCATACCATAACCCTCCATTCCCTTCTCATCCATATGCCTATCTAATTTATTTTTAAATGATACCAATGAACCTGCCTCCACCACTCTCTGAGTAAAGAAGTTCCCCCTCATATTACCCCTAAACTTCTGTCCCTTAATTCTTATGTCTTTATTATTTATTTTATTCTGATTATATGTTTATATCTCCTGTTAACCTATGTAAGGTGTCCTTGAGATGTCTGAAAGGCGCCCAATAAATAAAAGTTATTATTATTATTATTATAACCCCCAATACATGTGCTCTAATTTTGCCCAGTAATCTCCTATGTGGGACCTTATCAAATGCTTTCTGAAAGTCCAGGTACACTTCATCCACTGGCTCTCCCTTGTCCATTTTCCTAGTTACATCCCCAAAGATCTTGGACCAATCCTGATACTGCTATCCAAATGTGCCGCTATTTCATCTTTTATAGTCAGTGAAGCTATTGTGGGGGTGGGGATCATGGAGGGGAGGTGAGGGTGCGGGCGGTTGAAATGTTGGGGGGTGGAACCGTGACACAAACTAACACTCTAGAATGTAGCATTTTGAACGATGCAGCCAATGGGCAGTGGCGTCGGGGGCGGGACATAGAAACAGAGACAGACGGTGTTGGAGGAGGTCGTGTCTGGTGTCTGCTCTGCTCAACTCAGCTCAGCCATACTCTACCCTATCCCACCCTACCCTCATCTACCATCATCTACGATTATCTACTATACTATACTCTAGGTGCGGCGAGGACAGGCGGTGACCAGAAGGGGAGTAGTTGAAGTGGCCACGCTCCGACTCCTTGTTCCTGGAGCCACGGGGAAGTTTCTGCCGCTCGGACCCCGCAGGGACCATCACTCGGTGAGTGTATGTCTGTCATGTCGGTCCCTGGCTCCGCAAAGGTGACCTCTCTTCCCGGTGCCGGGGGCCCTGCGGACGGGGGCGGCTCCCAGCCTCACCCCCTTGACTGCCTCCCCTTATCAGAGGGCGGTGGAGGCATGTTCTCTGGATGCTTTCAAGAGAGAGCTAGATAGGGCTAATAAAAATAGCGGAGTCAAGGGATATGGGGAGAAGGCAGTGAAGCTGTAGAGGTTTTCAAACCATATCAATCCTGTGCTATGGTCGGCGTCTTGCTGCAAACTTCGTTATCTCTGATACAGGGGTGGTAGCTGGTGACTCGTGGAGTCAACTGGAACGGTTAATGATAGATAAACTGTTAACTACCTGTGATAAAATGGCATGTTAAATCAGAGCATTGAGTATAGAAGTTGGGATGTAATGTTGAAATTGTACAAGGCATTGGTGAGGCCAATTCTGGAGTATGGTGTACAATTTTGGTCGCCCAATTATAGGAAGGATGTCAACAAAATAGAGAGTACAGAGGAGATTTACTAGAATGTTGCCTGGGTTTCAGCAACTAAGTTACAGAGAAAGGTTGAATAAGTTAGGTCTTTATTCTCTGGAGTGCAGAAGGTTAAGGGGGGACTTGATCGAGGTCTTTAAAATGGTGAGAGGGATAGAGGGGAAGGGGGATGGGGAAGAGGGGAGAGTTGTGAAAAGGGGAGCAGCTCTGCTCACCCTGTTACAGGAACCATGCAGCGGAGTAGGAAGCAGAGTGGGAAGGGGGGGGGCTGCGGAGGGGGACAGTTATGGTCAACCTACTGTGTAGGGGAGAGGAGGAGGGGATGAGGGATGGGAAGGGGAGAGGGGTGAGGGGGGGGGCAGTGGGGAGGGGAGAGTGTGAGGGGGCGAGTGAGGTGAGGGTAGTGAAGGGGGTAACTGTGGGCAGCCCGGGTACAAGGGGCCGTTTGGGCGGGAAAGAAAACGTCCAAACGTGTGTGGGGGTGTGTGGGTGTGTGTGTGGGTGTGTGTGTGGGGGTGTGGGTGGAAGGGGAAGCCTGCATATTCCGCACCTGACTCGCAGTGGTCAAGTATGAAGATTGGGGTAAAATGATCAAAGATTTTAAACTCCTGGGATGTGGCCACTGACATTTGTCCAAAGTCCATCGGCCTCACGTTGCTACAGGGACTGTTTGAGAGCGGCTGCATTCTGTGCAGCATCAAGCCCACACTCAGAGCGTATCTGTGTCTGCACTTCCATCACTGGCTTGATCCTCACTCCTTAAACAGTGAGAGGAGCCACAACTCCGTCCCTCTGAACCAAGCATGAGGGACGGGTTTTGTTGCCCAAACACATTTGTCCAGAGGCACTGGTGCAACATTACAGCTGAGGCAGCAGCAGCCTCGCAGACAGTGTGTGTGAGATGCAGTGAGTCACGTGCGGAGAGTGCAGGCTCCCTTCCCCCCACCACCGCCGAGCTGCTCACCCGGCACGTGACGGGGGTTAGTCCGGCTTCACACTTTAACCCAAAGATTATAGAGAAGGAGCTGCTCTAGAATTTTCGCTTTAACCGGCGCCTTTGATTCCCACGAGACACCACGTCACTTCTCGCGATGTTTGGGCGGCGCGGGAGCGGGAGCGGGTCGTCGACGGACGGTTGGTTTGCGGCCGGAACCAACGGCCCCTGGACCCGGGGCCCACAGTTACCCCCCTCAAGTCACATCCCCTCACCTCATTCCCCTCACACTCGCCACACCCCTCCTCAAACTCCCCCATCCCCTCCTCCTCTCCCCCTCTCCCCTCTACTACACGGTAGGGTGACCAACAACGATGCTTCCCCCCCCCCCACCACCACCACACTTTCACAACTGCTTGCTGCCCAGCCATGTGGTTCCTGTCATGGAGTGACGAGAACTGCTCTCCCCTCTCCCACACCCTCGCCAATCTCCCCCTCCCTCCCTCCCTCCCTCCATCCTCAAAACAATGACCAGAATTGCCTCTTCCTGTCACCCTCACCACTCTCCCTTCCCCTCCACTCACCGTGACCACAACTGCCATAAACAGATAGCTGAGAGAAAGCAGGACAGAGGCAGGGAGGGAGCAACAGATGGATACGGATAAGATGCAGTGTCTGTCGAGCAGATTCCCTCCAGCATGTTGTCCCATTAAAGAATGAAAAACTGGAACTAGACACAGCTATTCACAGCCGTTTCAGGAGTGCCACAGGAGGAGAAGGTGGAAATCCATTTCCTAAAGATGGGGAAAATAGCTGAGTATGATGTTCACTAATTCTTTAAACAACCTGTTTGGAAATTTGCCAGATTAAGATGATTATTCCTTAATCCCATGGGTTTAAGGTGAAGGGGAAATTATTTAATAGGAATCTGAGGGTAACGTTTTCACACAAAGGGTGGTGGGTGTGTGGAAAAAGCTGGTAGAGGGGTTAGCTGAGACGGGGACTGTCCCAACATTTAATAAACAGTTATACAGGTGCATGGATTGGACAGGTTTGGAGGGATATGGACCAAATGCAGGCAGATGGGAAGTGTAGTTGGGAAATATTAGCCGGAGTGGGTAAGTTGGGCCAAAGGGCCTGTTTCCATGCTATCACTCTATGACTCGGCACACATAACCTGTGGGATAAGACAGCCAAGGCTGGCCATGGGTGGAAGTTGTGGAAGTCAATGGTGTGGATAGCATCTCAGGCAAATAGCTATTTCACAGTTTTGGATTGGCCAGATTTCCAGAATCTGCAATTTTTTTGCTTTACTTCATCTTGATTTGCAATCAATTAATGAGGGTTCGCAGAATGATCCTGACCTGAAACGTTACCCATCCTTTTTCACCAGAGATGCTTCCTGACCTGAGTTACACCAGCACTTTGTGTCTATCTTTGGTATAAACCAGCATCTGCAGTTCCTTGTTTCTACTAACGATGGTTACGTTTTTTTATTCTCTTCATGTCCGATTTAATTTGTTCACTAGTTCTTTATTATCCCACTTTCTCATCCACTCCCTGCACACACGGGCAATTTATTGAGGCCAATTAACTAGCGATGTTCCACAACCTACCATCAGCGGCGCTGTAGATCTGCCACTCCCTGTGCGGGCGATTCCGGAAGCTTTGGGGGTGGGGGGGCAGGATTAAAATGTAGATTTGTATTGATTGTCGGAGAGGGACTTCCTCTGGCTGCTAGCTGATGAAGAAAAATCGTCCGCGCTTCCGTCGCGGGTTTTTTTTTTACTGGAAGTTTTTGTAATCAAATTTGGTTCATTGCACAACACAAAATTCAGAATTGCCTTTTCCCTAGTGGGCTCGACTGTGAGCTGCTCCAAGAAGTCGTGTCGTGGGCATTGGATACATTCCTTCTCTTGGTATTCAGTACCAGCTTGATTTTCCCAGTGTACCTGCATATTGAAATCCCTCATAACCATTGTGACCTCTGTTGAGGACAGACCGTTCTTTATCGGGAAGGTGGATGTCAGGGATGATGGTGAAGACACAATAAAGATGGGGATTTGGGTCAGAGGAGGGCAGGGGAGTGTACAGAGGTAGAGACGAGGTGCTGTGGGGGATGGTGAGGGTTCAGTGACGAGAGGGGGGGCGTGAGGTTTGGTGTATGGGTGGGAGGTGGCTGGAGTAACCTGGTGAAAAGAAGGGGTTGGGGAAGACCCAGTGGAATCATTACTGAGGTGCCCCGTGGGGGTGGGGGGTGGGTGGGGGGGGGGGGGGGGGGGAGCAGTAGGACCCAGGAGAGTCCGACCATTTGGTGTTTAAGTCTTCAGCATATAAGCTGTGGGCCTGGTGCTGAGCCTGGAATTCAGGTGAGGCGACGGCTTTGGTACGTTGATGGGCGGTGGAGAGGCAAGGGTTTGCGGAGTCGCTGGTGGAGGCCCGTGGGGGGCATGGAGATGGGATTGGATCAGGAGAGTGCTGGAGCCCATAGGTAACAGGTCTATCAGGGGTGTTAGAATGAGTCGTGAGTGGCTGGGAGTGAAATGATGGAGGCTGTGGATATGGGGCTGGGGTCTGAAGTGAGCTGGAGCTTGGGGAGGGGGTAGTTCAGTTCTCGGATGTCATGGTTTGTCTCGGGAAGGCAATGTTTGAGCTGTGTGTGTCTTAGGAGGGAGAGTTGATGAAATCAGCACCTGGTCTGATGAAGCTTCACCTCTTCCTTTTCTCCAAAGATGCTGCCTGACCTGCTGAATTACGCCCACTTTTTGTGTTTATCTTCATCTTAAACCAGCATCTACAGTTCCTTCCTACATACATGGTTGTAACTAGGCTAGTGCCCAACAAATAGCTTTCCATTGGAGATTGTAGATCATTCTGTCAAAGTTCTGCATTGTAATTTAGGGTCACCTCGAGATCCTGCCCTTACGTTCGCAATGCTTCAGTCTGCTTCCTCTTCCTTTGAAGGGGTGACCTGTCCGTGTTAGTTTCCAAGCCCAATATCACGAGAGACTGGGTCTGGAGCTGCTGGATGTGTTTGCTGACAGGTCTGTATTGATTTTCCCCTGGAATATTACTCTGGCATCCTGTCCGTGCATTCTTAGGCTTCTGCGTTTTATGAAGTGTGATGAAGAGTATGAAGTGTGGCATTGTTTACGTTAATGTTTAATTGCATAGACTGCAGTTCCTAGTTTCTACGTGACTTTAAATATCACTGAAAGTGTGTTTTGGACAGTGGTCTGTGGTGCTCAGCAATGTTGGTCTGTAAAAAGACTTTGGGAGCTAGTTTGTGGCCACCATTTTCTAATGCCAAGTTGAAACCAGTGGTGTCCATCCAGAAAGTCAATATTTTGTTTGTTTGTGGTGGTTTTAACCTTGGTGTTGTGTGTGAAAGATGTGAATGAATTCCTCTGACTCTGTTTCTGAATGTGACATTGATCGCCTGGGCCACTTCTAGACCAAAGCCTCGCCTAGTCTTTCGGGGTCAGCATTTTTCTCTGAGATATGTTTAACTGTTATATGATCCTGTCTGTTCTGTTTGTGGACGGGTCTTCGATGTCCATGTAAGTGTACGAAATCAGGTGGCACAATCAGGGATATATGCAGATGATACTAAGATAGGTGATGTTGTGGATAATGAAGTAGATTTTCAAAGTCTACAGAGAGATTTAGGCCATTTGGAAGTGGGCTGATAGATGGCAGATGGAGTTTAATGCTGATAAGTGTGAGGTGCTACATCTTGGCAGGACAAATCAAAATAGGACGTACATGGTAAATGGTAGTGAATTGAGGAATGCAGTTGAACAGAGGGATCTAGGAATAACTGTGCACAGTTTCCTGAAGGTGGAATCTCATGTAGATAGGGTGGTAAAGAAACCTTTTGGTGTGCTGGCCTTTATAAATCAGAGCATTGAGTATAGAAGTTGGGATGTAATGTTAAAATTGTACAAGGCATTGAGGCCAATTCTGGAGTATGGTGTACAATTTTGGTCACTTAATTATAGGAAGGATGTCAACAAAATAGAGAGAGTATAGAGGAGATTTACTAGAATGTTGCCTGGGTTTCAGCAACTAAGTTACAGATAAAGGTTGAACAAGTTAGGTCTTTATTCTTTGGAGCGCAGAAGGTTAAGGGGGGACTTGATAGAGGTCTTTAAAATGATGAGAGGGATATACAGAGTTGACGTGGATAAGTATTTCCCACTGAGAGTAGGGAAGATTCAAACAAGAGGACATGACTTGAGAATTAAGGGACAGAAGTTTAGGGGTAACATGAGGGGGAACTTCTTTACTCAGAGAGTGGTGGCTGTGTGGAATGAGCTTCCAGTGGAGATGGTGGAGGCAGGTTCGATTTTATAATTTAAAGATAAATTGGATAGTTATATGGATGGGAAAAGAATGGAGGGTTATGGTCTGAGTACAGGTAGATGGGACTAGGGGAGAATAAGTGTTCGGCACGGACTAGAAGGGCCGAGATGGCCTGTTTCCGTGCTGTAATTGTTATATGGTTATATGGGAGTGTGACGTGGTCTGAAGTGGAGGTGCTGCTCTGCCAGTGGATTAAGAAAGGAGTCAATGTATTCTGCTACCCGATAGGATTCACTACCACAGTAAGCCACAATGGGCCTTCCTGGACGTATTTCCCCAGGTTCTGCCCACCTGTCCGAGTGTTTGTGTATTTTGGGAGAACGTAGAAATTTCACGCCCGTGGTTCAAAGGTTTCAAAGGTTTTTTATTGTAACGTGTACCAGTTAAGGTACAGTGATATGTGAAGTATTCTCGGGTACTCTTAATTGTTTCTGACAATGTGGAGTTTGTACGTTCTCCCTGTGACCTACTACGGGAGGTTCCGGTTTCCTCCCACACTATAAAGACGTACAGGTTTGTATGCTAATTGGCTTGGTATAAATGTTAATTGTTCCTTGTGTGTGTAGGATAGTGTTAGTATGTGGGGATCGCAGGTCGGCACTGGCCTATTTCGCACTGTATAATGAAGCCGATTTGATAAGGAAACTCGAGGTAAAGGAGCCATTAGGAGGTAGTGACCATAATATAAGTTTTAATCTACAATTTGAGAGGGAGAAGGGAATATTGGAAATGTCAGGATTACAATTGACCAAAGGGAACTATGGAGTCGTGGGGGAGGAGCGAGCCAAAGTTGACTGGAAAGATACTCTAGCAGGTATGACAGTGGAACAACAATGGCAGGTATTTTTGGGACTAATACAGAATGTGCAGGATCAGTTAATTCCAAAGAGGAAGAATGATTCCAAGAGAGTAAGGAGCGACCATAGCTGACAAGGGATGTCAGGGACAGTTTAACAATAAAAGAGAAATATAACAGCAATGATGAGTGGGAAGCCAGAGGATTGGGAAACTTTTAAAGAGCAACAGAAGACAACTAAAAAGGCAATACATAGAGAAAAAATAAGGTATGAAGATAAGCTAGCCAAGAATATAAAGGAGGATAGTAAATGTTTCTTTGGGTATGTGAAGAGGAAAACATTAGTTAAGACCAAAGTTGGACCCTTGAGGACTGAAACAGGTGAATTTATATGGGGAATAAGGAAATGTCAGACGAGTTGAATAGGTACTTTGGATCCATCTTCACTAATAGCCCTGTCTCACGGTGCGAGCTGACCCACGAGGTACCCCGAGTGAAAGACTCGTGGTTGTGTACGAGATTCCACGTGTATAACCATATAAGAATTACAGCACGGAAACAGGCCATCTCGGCCCTACAAGTCCGTGCCGAACAACTTTTTTTTTCCCCTTAGTCCCACCTGCCTGCACTCATACCATAACCCTCCATTCCCTTCTCATCCATATGCCTATCCAATTTATTTTTAAATGATACCAATGAACCTGCCCCTTAATTCTGAAGTCATGTCCTCTTGTTTGAATCTTCCCTATTCTCAAAGGGAAAAGCTTGTCCACATCAACTCTGTCTATCCCTCTCACCATTTTAAAGACCTCTATCAAGTCCCCCCTTAACCTTCTGCACTCCAGAGAATAAAGACCTAACTTGTTCAACCTATCTCTGTAACTTAGTTGTTGAAACCCAGGCAACATTCTAGTAAATCTCCTCTGTACTCTCTCTATTTTGTTGACATCCTTCCTATAATTGGGCGACCAAAATTGTACATCATACTCCAGATTTGGTCTCCCCAATGCCTTGTACAATTTTAACATTACATCCCAGCTTCTATACTCAATGCTCTGATTTATAAAGGCTAGCATACCAAAAGCTTTCTTTACCACCCTATCTATATGAGATTCCACCTTCAAGGAACTATGCACGGTTATACCCAGATCCCTCTGTTCAACTGTATTCTTCAATTCCCTGCCATTTGCCATGTACGTCCTATTTTGATTTGTCCTGCCAAGGTGTAGCACCTCACATTTATCAGCATTAAACCCCATCTGCCATCTTTCAGCCCATTTTTCCAAATGGCCTAAATCACTCTGTAGACTTTGGAAATCCTCTTCATTATCCACAACACCCCCTATCTTGGTATCATCTGCATACTTACTAATCCAATTTACCACACATTCATCCTGATCATTGATGTACATGACAAACAACAAAGGACCCAACACAGATCCCTGAGGCACCCCACTAGTCACCTGCCTCCAACCCGATAAACAGCCATCCACCATTACCCTCTGGCTTCTCCCATTCAGCCACTGTTGAATCCATCTTGCTATTCCTGCATTTATACCCAACAGTTGAACCTTCTTAACCAACCTTCCATGAGGAACCTTGTCAAAGGCCTTACTAAAGTCCATATAGACAACATCCACTGCTTTACCCTCGTCAATTTCCCTAGTAACCTCTTCAAAAAATTCAAGAAGATTAGTCAAACATGACCTTCCAGGCACAAATCCATGCTGACTGTTCCTAATCAGACCCTGTTTATCCAGATGCTTATATATATTATCTCTAAGTATCTTTTCCATTAATTTGCCCACCACTGAAGTCAAACTAACACGTCTATAATTGCTAGGTTTACTCTTAGAACCCTTTTTAAACAATGGAACAACATGCGCAGTACGCCAATCCTCTGGGACTATTCCCGTTTCTAATGACATTTGAAATATTTCTGTCATAGCCCCGGCTATTTCTACACTAACTTCCCTCAATGTCCTAGGGAATATCCTGTCAGGACCTGGAGACTTATCCACTTTTATATTTTTCAAAAGTGTCAGTACTTCTTTTACTTTGAACCTCATAGTATCCATAGCTACTCTACTAGTTTCCCTTACCTCACATAATTCAATATCCTTCTCCTTGGTGAATACCGAAGAAAAAAAATTGTTCAATATCTCCCCCATCTCTTTTGGCTCTGCAGATAGCTGTCCACTCTGTCTCTCCAATGGACCGATTTTATCCCTCATTTTCCTTTTGCTATTAATATAGCTGTAGAAACCCTTTGGATTTACTTTCACCTTACTTGCCAAAGCAACCTCGTATCTTCTTTGAGCTTTTCTAATTTCTTTCTTAAGATTCTTTTTACATTCCTTATACTCCTCAAGCACCTCATTTACTTCATGCTGCCTATAATTATTGTAGATCTCCCTCTTTTTCCGAACAAGATGTCCAATTTCCCTTGAAAACCAGGGCTCTGGTATGATCAAGATTTTAACCGAGTTCCCACATGTGTGTATAAGTTTGCCGTTTACTTCTCATTTCCGCGATGTGTTAAGTTCCACCCCCGAGTTACCAAGTTCCTCTCCCGAGTTACTCTTGTTTCAAATAAGTTCCCACTTCGGACCCAAACTCATCATTTCATACGGCCTTCCTCCCGTATTAGTGGAGTTGTAAAACAAGTATTAATAATTGTATTACGAAATAGGACATACGGGGTGAATTCAGTAGGTCAGGCAGCGTATGGGGAAAGAGGAATAGTCAGGGTTTCGGCTCTTCTGCTTCCTCGTCAAATTGGGAAACTACTGTTGGAAGGAACTGCAGAGGCCCAGTTTGCACAGAGCTTGCCTTCCCAGTAACGAGACTGGGGCTGTTCTAGAGATTATAAAAGTACAGTAAGTGACGCCATATATATGAGTTGATGAAGTTTCTATCATGGGGACGCCGGCAACCTCAATAGAAGGTTAAGGGGGGACTTGATAGAGGTCTTTAAAATGATGAGAGGGATAGACAGAGTTGATGTGGATCAGCTTTTCCCTTTGAGAATAGGGAAGATTCAAACAAGAGGACATGACTTGAGAATTAAGGGACAGAAGTTTAGGGGTAACATGAGGGGGAACCTCTTTACTCAGAGAGTGGTAGCGGTGTGGAATGAGCTTCCAGTGGAAGTGGTGGAGGCAGGTTCATTGGTATCATTTAAAAATAAATTGGATAAGCATATGGATGAGAAGGGAATGGAGGGTTATGGTATGAGTGCAAGCAGGTGGGACTAAGGGGAAAAAGTTGTTCGGCACGGACTTGTAGGGCCGAGATGGCCTGTTTCCGTTCGGTAATTGTTATATGGTTATATGGTTAATAGTCTTAATATTTGACTGACTTACGGAGATGCCCATGGAGGGGAGCACAGATTACATAGTGGCCACTTTATAAGCTTGAGCCTGTACTCACTCCCCTTTATAGGCTACTTTCCTCAGTGGGCCAACCAGTGAGTGAGGCACTCATTTCCCAGAGCCTGCTGATCATCATTTGCTCTCCAATCTCTATTTTCTCTATGAGGAACTGCAAACCCATCTTTCAGGGTAGCCCATGAGTTTCCATATGCACATTTCAGCAGCATCTGCACATCCCTCGGCAGAGGGATTTAAATGCTGCACATCTGATTGCTGCACAACCAATTAAGAAATGCACTTGTTTTCTTCAAGGGATCTGGAGCTTCTGCAACCATGGCTCTAGCTTCAGCTGGGGCCCAGGGTTTCAACACAGGGACTTCTCCCATCATAATACGGGGGACTTTTTCAGAGACTCGGGCTTAGACTCTTCCTTAACATTCAAAACCTGGAGCTTTGTTTGCTCATCCATCTTGATATCTATTTTATTTCTTCTCAATCGTGAATCTGGCCCCCTCCCATTGGTAACATCTGCTTCTTCTGGACTAGCCGGAGGAGCTGTGACTCCTTTAACGGTAAACCGATCCATCCGAGCCACCAGAGGTGGAAACAGAGCCTCAGCAACTGATGGGGCTGCAGCCTGTTCTTCCTCTATATACGCCGGGTTATAGGGAGGTTGGCACTAGCGTAATGCGGCAGCCATCATCAACAGATCATTAAAATCATCCTCTACAGGGTGCCTTCTCTACAGGGTGTCGGGGATATTTTGCTTTCACTTGCTTTGTTATTATAGGCACAGTTCCATCATTTCCCTCTTTCTGCTTAACACGTTTCTCCTCCCCTAGGGGATTTTCCCCATCCCCGTCTATTTCCTTATTATTTTTATCAATTTTAACATATTCAGCACTCCAACTATCACTGATAATTCTACCTTTGCAAATACTAATTGTGCTCCCATCTCACCAAAACCATTTTTTCTGAGATAAGTAGTACAGAAAAGGCTTATAACTTGCCCCCACCGGCCAATCTCCATTTGATCGATCAGCTAGACTACCACATGATAATTACCGGACATTGGTCATTGCCGTTTATTTTTAATTACCACATCTGCTGGCGATCCCGATGAAACAACTCCAGTCCCGTCCCGATCCCCTGGGAAACTGAAGGGAGCGACAATCAACTGCCACGGATACAAATGATGTCATACACAAGAAAGGGCAGATGCTGATTGACAAAAAGTGAACACACGGTGGTGGAGTTACACAAAGACACAGCAGAAATTCGGAAATGTCATCCCGTCACCCATTCCTTCTCTCCAGGGATGCTGCCTGCCGCTGAGTTAAAGAGTTCCCACGGTAGACTCACGAGACACTAAGGTAAACGCACGGGCCACTATGTTCTTAAAACAAGTTTAAATGTCTCCATTTTTAACATCAGCAGTACATTTTATTTGTGGAAAACTTTAAACATGTTTGAATTTTTCCAAGAGTTACCAAGTTTCAAAGGAACCTGCCTTTAGCGCCACGAGTCGCTAAGTTGCGTCCACGAGTTCTGACGTTCCCGCTACGTTAATTGTACGTAGTTACCACAAGTTAAATTTGTTTTAATCTCGGAGTACCTCGAGGATCAATTTGCATCGTGAGACAGGGGTTTGAGGAAGACACAAACAATCTCCTGATGTACTAGTGGCCAGAGGATCTAGGGTAACGGAGGAACTGAAGGAAATTCACATCAGGCAGGAAATGGTGTTGAATAAACTGCGAGGCTGATAAATCTCCAGGGCTTGATGGTCTGCATCCCAGGGTACTTAAGGAAGTGGCTCTTGAAATCGTGTATACATTGGTGATCGTTTTCCAATGTTCTATAGAGTCAGGATCAGTTCTTGGGGATTGGAGGGTAGCTAATGTTATCCCTAATGTTAATGTTATAATATAAGAAAGGCGGGAGAGAGAAAACTAAATTATAGCACAGTTAGCGTGACATCGGTGGCGGGGAAGATGCTGGAGTCAATTTAAAAAGATGAAATTGCGGCACATTTGGATAGCAGTAACAGGATCGGTCTGAGTCAGCATGGATTTATGAAGGATTTATGAAGGAAATTAGTTAAGCATGATTTCCTTATGAAGGAAATCATGCTTAACTAATCTACTGGAATTTTTTGAGGATGTAACTCTGAAAATGGACACGGGAGAGCCAGTGGATGTGGTGTACCTGGTCTTTCAGAAAGCATTTGATATGGTCCCACATAGGAGAATACTGGGCAAAATTAGAGCACATGGTATTGGGAGTGGGGTACTGACATGGATAGAAAATTGGTTGGCAGACAGGAAACAAAGACAGGATAAACGGTTCCCTTTCAGAATGGCAGGCAGTGACGAGTGGGGGACCGCAATGCTCGGTGCTGGGACAGCAGCTATTTGCAATATAGGTTAATGATTTAGATGAAGGGTTTAAAAGTAACACAAAAAATTTGCAGATGCCACAAAGCTGGGTGGCCATGAACCTATTGAATGGTGGTGCTAGCTTGAAGGGCCGAATGGCCTACTCCTGCACCTATTGTCTATCTCTAAACTAAACATATAAATGCGTCATGATTTTTTGAGGCATTGTAAAATGTCTTCAATTTCCATTAGTGTTTCCTTATGGATGGGCTTTGTCAACTTAGTGTAGTGCTCTGTTTTACTTCATAGTCTGTGTGTCTTGAATAAGTATTGTTGTTTGTCCATGACAACTCTGTTCTTCCCCTTATCTGCTGGTTAGATGATAATTTCTCTGTTGTCTTTTACCTCTCTTAGGATTTGGGTATTGCAAGCCAAGTTTACAGCTGAGGAGGAGATCCGGGTTCAATCCCGACTACTGGTGCTTATCTGTACGGAGTCTGTACGTTCTCGCCGTAACCGGTTCACTCCGAGATCTTCGGTTTCCTCCCACACTTCAAAGATGTACAGGTATGTAGGTTAATTGCCTTGGTGTATGTGCAAATTGTCCCTAGTGTGTGTATGATCGTGTTAATGTGGGGGTGATCGCTGGTCGGCGCTGACTCTGTGGGCCGAAGGGCCTGTTTCCGCGCTGCATCTCTAAACATAGAAAATAGGTGCAGGAATAGGCCGTTTGGCCCTTCAAGCCAGCACTGTCATTCAATATGATCAATGCTGACCATCCAAAATCAGTACCCCATCCTGCTTTCTCCCCATATCCCTTGATTCCATTAGTGCTAAGAGCTATATCTAACTCTTGAATACATCCAATGAATTGGCCTCCACTGCCTTCTGTGACGGGGAATTCCTCAGATTCACATCTGGGTGAAAAAGTTTTTCCTCATCTCAGTCTTAAATGGCATTCCCCTTATTCATAAACTGTGACCGCTGGAACTGGACTCCCGCAACATCGGGAACATTTTTCCTGCATCTAGCCTGTCCAATCCCTTAAGAATTTTATATGTTTCTATAAGATATCCTCTCATCCTTCTCAAGGGCCCGTCCCACTTGGCTGTTATTTGCGCCTCATTACGCGTCATATGTAAAATAGGTCGACGCGTAAATGGCGCGTCATCACGAGTAATCATTCGTCAGCGCATCCGTCTGGTGCGCGTGACGTCATTAGAATACCCTGCTTCCCTATTCTGCATCATGACCATCATAGAAGAACTACAGATTTTATTGCTACAGCAACAACAGAGACATTTGTTAGCAGCAGCCCTCATACTTACAGATCAGTCAGGCAGGTGTACAACAAGAAAGGCCAGCAAGAAACCCAGGGAGGGGTCTGTGTGGACCAGGCACGTACCGTGAGTGATTACTCAGGGTAGGCAGTCAGTCGGCTTTTTAAAAAAATCTTAAACCGTGCATGCGCAGATTGTTCTCCTCTTCGTAAAAATAAATATAAGGTCAGTAACAATTCAATTTGCCCTTGGCTTCCAAGTCTCCATCATTCTGAAATACTGAATAGGTGGGGGGGTGAATGTTGACGGCAGATGGAGAGATGGTGGGAAAAACGGGAGCACACCGGGACAAGTTGTGTCAGTTGTCATCTTATTGAATGACAATACTTGTTCAAGGGACCAATTGGGGGGAAGAGTCTGGCTAGGGGTAAAGTTGCGAGGAGGGCAGGAGTGTTAAGAAGGAGGGGGTCGGGGATCATGCCAGTAACTCACTCACTCACTCACTGGTGCCGCAGCGTTCTGGGTGAGGAGCCACCGCATTGTGGCCGTGGAGGGAAGCAGCTCGGGTGGCTGCGAGCGACCGCCGGGACCCGACAGCAGAACTGGCCGCCTCTCACCTGCCACTCGCCGACTTTGCTCATGTCAGCAGCTTCCCGCAAATTCTTGAATTCCGACAGCCGAGTAACCTCAATTGGTCCCTTGATGCATGGTGACGCATGGTCGGATTTAAGGATTTGCGGGAAGCGGCTAACATGAGTGAGGCCAGGAGTGGCAGGAGAGAGGTTTTCAGACGGAGAGCACTGCCAGAAGTGAGCAGGGGGCCGGCAGAAGGCACTGAAGTGGTGGACGGTTCCGCTGTCCGCTCCCGGCAGCCGCTCGCAGCCACCCGAGCTACTCCTCACCCCGGCCACAATTCAATGGCTCCGTGCTCGGAAGGTCGCAAGTGGGTTGCTGGCATGATCCACGGCACCCTCCTTCTCTACACTCCTGCTCTACCCGCAACTTTACCCCTGGCCCGACCCCCCTATAAGCTGTGAAAGGAACTCTCCCCCCCACCTCGGGAAATACGGTATTTAAAAACATATAGCATCAAGAAATGTACTTACCACATTATCGGTACACAAACTCCATTCTTCTCTCTTTGTTTCCTAAGATACTCTTAAGATAATGGCAATCCATATTTG
The DNA here is from genome assembly GCA_036785375.1 of Leucoraja ocellata. Taxonomy (NCBI): domain Eukaryota; kingdom Metazoa; phylum Chordata; class Chondrichthyes; order Rajiformes; family Rajidae; genus Leucoraja; species Leucoraja ocellata. The sequence continues at coordinate 7,123 of JAWMAR010004335.1, read as the reverse complement.
GAAAACCCGCCAAGCAGTAGGCTGTTGCGCATGCGTAGTACTGCAAAGGCAGAATTTTAGCTGCCTACAGCCCCGCTTGTCATAGACGGCTTGAAGCGGCGCCGATGGCACGTGGGCTGCCAAGACCTTCGCGTGTTACAAGTACTGCGGATGAAAGGCACGGAGAATTATGCCTACCTAAGAGATTGATATCTTAGATATGCATAATTCTCTCATGCCTTTACTATTTATATTTAATAATTACCATTTTATAATTTTAGTCAAGGTAGGCAGTGCCTACCTTGCCCACCCTGACGGCACGTGCCTGCTGTGGACGAGGTTAGAGGTTACATGACTCGTAAGGGCGGGCTGACTGCCTATGGGCGGCGCATGGTGTTGCATGTTTACGGACGCTGACTTACAGTGACGTAACCATGCGTCAGCACGCGATACAGTGTGCGACGCTAATGATTCAGCGTGCGTAGCCAATGCGTCAGTGTGCGTACACGATACGTCAGGGAGGTGTCGCGTGAGGATTTCGTTACACTACGAAATCCTGGAGCAGCGTGCGATATCGCTCGCCACCGCTTGCGATTCCACGCCTTACCACGCACAATGCGTGTGTCATCCGCACGCACCCCACTCGTCACGATGCATCGACCTATTTTACATATGATGCGTAAATGAGGCGCAAATAACGGCCAAGTGGGACAGCCCCTTAAATTCCAGTGAATATAAGCCAGGATAGCATTGGTGTGTTGGGATCGCTGGTCGGCGCAGACTCGGTAGGCCCAAGAGCCTGTTTCCTTGCTGTATCTCTAAACTAATCTAAACAGGATGGCTAGTGGTCAGTTTACAAGTTGCTCTGAAAAGCCTTACACATCCACAATAATTCATTGTAGGTTGATATTCATTGTTTGGCTTGCATTTCCCTGTAAACTGAAAGTGTAATAAAGTCTTTCGAAAGAGAGAGAAAATAATCCAGTCACAAAGTACTCTAAAAGCAACAATTGGTGTGCTTGCCAGCTTTTGTAGCTGAAGTATGAGGTGCAGCCATTCACACCTGTATTTGTGAGATGCAGGCTCTGTCTGCACAGGGCCTCAGATAGTTCATTCCCTTTGCACTCAATTTGTACTATTCTCTGACATTTACGGTTGACGCTGTTATCAGACGACCTGGAGGGGGGGTGGGGGGTCCGCAGCATTGCACTGTTGGCTGTGTATTGGTAAGTCACCTGTCTGTCTGCGGGGGTGTCATGACTGGCTCTGGAGGGTGGGTGGACTTGCGCCATCGCGCCTGGAGGGGTCAGGGGGTAGGTGGGTGGTGCCAGAGGTAATGACAAGGCCGCCCGCCTTGGTGGATTTGTCACGAGCCAAGTTTTATGGTTGAGGAGGAGAGGCAGCAAGTGGCTGGTGGAGGGGAAAGGCATGGCCAGGTGAGCAACTTGCTGTGATTCTTGTGACTTTGTGCATCTGTGTTTCAGTCGAGCCTGGAGTGTTGCAGGTGCGACACACTCTGCTTGGGTCTCTGTGAGGGCAAACACTGAGGGGGTGGGTGATGGCTCCTTGATCTCCAAACCCTCAGCCTGACCATCACCTGGTGCTTGCTCATCCAGATTCCACACAGGACCTCGATCTCAACACAGCTTCCTGCTCCTTCGATGGGACCTGTCAGGAAAGGTTTCCCTCGCTGAGATTCTTCACCATCACTCGAGCAGTGTTGTCAATCGCTTGTCCTCCTCCCAGGGCACTCTTTGCATAGCCATCGCAACGGAGGCAGTGAGCAGAATTTTCTTCTGGAATGAGAGTTACGTTGCCTGTCAGTCTCGATCCGTAAAAAGATTCAAGGACTCAAATCATTAACCATCAGCAATTGGTTGATTTTATATGATCAAGGGGCAATGCGTTTCAGTCAAGGGCTAAGATCACATTTCCAACGTTAGTCGGCATAGCAGGATATTTATACACTAAGGTGATGACTTTTGATAATGTGAAGTAGATCAATGTGAGGGGGGGAGGGATTATAAAACCGGTAAGTGTGGGTGTGGCTCATTCTCTGCAAGATGGGGGGGGGAGGGGGGGGGGGGGGGAAGAGGTCATGACTGTGAGCTGTGAATCAACTGAACACGCTGAATGTCTACTGAACCGTGAGTGTGGTGTTTTGTATGATTTTATGGTGCTTGAAATGGTATGAAAATGCATTTGAATGTGGCGGCCTTGCACCCTGCTTGAAATGGCATGAAACTGTACTTGAGTTTGGTGGCCTTGCACCCTGATTGAAGAGGCATGAAACTGCAATTGAATTTGATGACCTTGCACCTTGCTTCAAGTGGTGAGGAACTGCACTTGAATTTGGGGACCTTGCACCCTGCTTGAAATGGTAGGAAACTGCATTTGAATTTGGTGGCCTTGCACCCTGCTTGAAATGGAATTTCAAAGAATAGCCGTGAGTCAACTGCCAGCCCACCAGCCGTTAGTGAGCTGCGAGCACATCAGGCTTGAATGACTGAGCTGCCACCGCAAGAATCCATTTGGCCCACAATGTCCATACTAGCCCTCTGGAAACCAGTCCCTTCAGCCCACAACACCAATACAGGTGCACAACCTTATATCCGAAAGCCTTGGGACCAGACACTTTTCGTAATTCAGAATTTGTCGGCCTTCGGAATGGAATTTTTTTAGCGGTGAACGTCCTGTCTCCCTGTCCCTGGGATAGTAGGGGGCGATCAAACAGCACAATACCCCCCTCCCCCTCCAACTCCAGAGGAATCCGCTCCTCGATGGGCCGCTACGGCGACAAGTAGCAGTTCACCCACAGCCCGAGCTGCGCGAACCCAAGAACAAGACGTCCCTTGCACACCATCAGCTTCTGCCCATACACTGCGTGTTCCTCTGGAGTTGGAACGGGGCTGGGCTGGAGTTGCTGATCTGGGATCTCCGTGCTTGCAGTGGGCCTGGGGGTCGGTGTCCCGATGAGGGGGCGCAGCTCGGGGAGCGGCTTCTGGTGGTCCTGACTTCTCCGGCCAGTTTGCAGTTTTCCTCTGGAGTTGGAACGGGGCTGGGCTGCTGCTGGCTGTGGGTCTCTGGGATCTCCGTGCTTGCAGTGGGCCTGGGGGTCGGTATCCCGTTGGTCCTGACGTCTCCGGTGACTGGCACTGTGCTGCTAGCATCGCCGACGTGAAGACAGTGCAAAGCCCCCGATCTTCGGATAAAAGGTTGTGCACCTGTACTAGCGCTCCAGAAAGTGCGCCCCCTCCCACCCCTCCACTGGCCACCAATATTGGAATTGGTGGAGAGGTGGAATATTGCGTTGGTGGATCAGCCCTCCCGTGTGAACATGAGACCCAAAGGGTCCCACTTAGTCTAGTTCAAACTATTTCTATGTTATCAAACATAGCAGAAGGAAATGATGGCGCTGTAAAGACAGCTCGTCTGTCTTTTTTGTTAATTTTTGTCCCGTTTGCTGCGGTTTTTATATTGTTTTAACTGTGTATATGTTGGGGAGCAGGAGAGGGTGGGTGGGGGGGGGGGCTGGGGGAAACTTTTAAATCTCTACCTTGCACGGGAAACCCGACCTTTTCCCTGTCGGGTATCCGCTGTCGTTGGGTCCTAACACCGTGGAGCGGCCTCCTGTTGGAACGACCTAGGGGCTCCAGTCAGAGTCTGCGGACTTGCCATCGGACTGCGGACTGGCCAGCCTCGGAGCGTGGAGAGCTGTGATGGTGCGCGGCTGTGACCAGACTTCGGGGCTTTGGAGGCTCCAGCTGCAGGCCTGTGGACGGTGACATCGGGAGTTTGCGGGTCCCTGGAGGGAGACCACTTTTCCGAGCTCCCACGGCGGCAGCTTCTCCCGCCTGAATTGCGGGGATAAAAACGACCCAGAGCGGGGCCTGACATCGCCCGGCGCGGCTTTAATGGCCGCGGGACTTGCCATCGCCCGCCGGGGCCTTTAACATCGGGAGAGGATGGAAAGACAAGACATTGCCTTCCATCACAGTGAGGAAGAGACTCACTGTGATGGATGTCTGTGTGAATTGAGTTGGTTATATGTCTTGTATAATTGGTTATTTTTGCTGCCAAAACTAAAGATGGAAATTAGCTATTGGCTATAATCTTGCATATTTACATGATCATCATTATGCACAGCCCTGTTTAAAATAAATTAAAAAAAAACGTTCTCATCCAATCTCTGCGCACAAGGCGTAATTTATAGAGGGCCAATCAACCAACAAACCTGCACGTCTTTGGGATGTGGGAGGAGACCAGAGCACCTGGAGGAAACCCAGTCACAGGGAGAATGCGTAAACTCCATGCATACAGTATCCGAGGTCAGGAACAAACTTGGTTCTCTGGTGCTGGGTGGCAGCATCTCTGGCGCTGTGTCTAGGTGCCGCCTCTGTGTAAATACTAACATTATTCCATCCAAAAACATCACCTCACAATTACCATCTGCTGTTTCAATGCTTCTGTTACCACTGGGCAGTGCTGGTCTGTGAAATGATGCATGGCCGTGGAAGTCATAATGACATCCTTGGCATTTAACCATCAAAGAAGCTGCAATATAGGAGAAAAATATTCAAATTGGTCTGGGCGGCTAACAAAGCATTTCACAAAGCATACAGCGTAAACAGGAAGTGGTCAAGATGAGACTTTTAATTATATAGATATGAAGCCTGGTTTTGAGTACTGTGTCCAGTTCCAGAAATTCAGGTACAGAAGGATTGTGAGGTTTGGAGAGGGCTCAGAGGGATTCACAGTAGCTCTCGAGAGATGAGGAATTATGTGTGGCAGACACAAAATGCTGGAGTAACTCAGTGGGACAGGCAGCATCCTGAATGGGTGACGTTTTGGGTCGAGACCCTTCTTGTGTGTATGTGGGCACGGAAGCCGAGGATGTTTCCTTAGAGCTGAGGGGCTAGAGGAGCAGTAACAGCACTGTGGTGCAGCTTGTGGAGCCACCTTTTCGCAGCTCCTCTGACCCTGGTTCAATCCTGACCTCGGGTGATGTCTGTGTGGAGTTTGCACGCTCTCCCTATAAATGTGTAAGTTCCCTTTGGGCGCATCAGGGAAGCAGTCCCAGCTATGAAGGGTGTGTATGCGTAGTACTTGAAATAGCAGACAAAATGTGTAGGAAGGAACTGCAGATGCCTGTTTAAACCGAAGATAGACACATAAAGCTGGAGTAACTCAGTGGGACAGGCAGCATGTCTGGAGAGAAGGAATGGACATAGAAACATAGAAACATAGAAATTAGGTGCAGGAGTAGGCCATTCGGCCCTTCGAGCCTGCACCGCCATTTAATATGATCATGGCTGATCATCCAACTCAGTATCCCGTACCTGCCTTCTCTCCATACCCTCTGATCCCCTTGGCCACAAGGGCCACATCTAACTCCCTCTTAAATATAGCCAATGAACTGGCCTCAACTACCCTCTGTGGCAGAGAGTTCCAGAGATTCACCACTCTCTGTGTGAAAAAAGTTCTCCTCATCTCGGTTTTAAAGGATTTCCCCCTTATCCTTAAGCTGTGACCCCTTGTCCTGGACTTCCCCAACATCGGGAACAATCTTCCTGCATCTAGCCTGTCCAACCCCTTAAGAATTTTGTAAGTTTCTATAAGATCCCCTCTCAATCTCCTAAATTCTAGAGAGTATAAACCAAGTCTATCCAGTCTTTCTTCATAAGACAGTCCTGACATCCCAGGAATCAGTCTGGTGAACCTTCTCTGCACTCCCTCTATGGCAATAATGTCCTTCCTCAGATTTGGAGACCAAAACTGCACGCAATACTCCAGGTGTGGTCTCACCAAGACCCTATACAACTGCAGTAGAACCTCCCTGCTCCTATACTCAAATCCTCTTGCTATGAAAGCCAACATGCCATTCGCTTTCTTTACTGCCTGCTGCACCTGCATGCCTACCTTCAATGACTGGTGTACCATGACACCCAGGTCTCGCTGCATCTCCCCCTTTCCCAATCGGCCACCGTTTAGATAATAATCTGCTTTCCCGTTTTTGCCACCAAAATGGATAACCTCACATTTATCCACATTAAACTGCATCTGCCAAACATTTGCCCACTCACCCAGCCTATCCAAGTCACCTTGCAGTCTCCTAGCATCCTCCTCACACCTAACACTGCCCCCCAGCTTAGTGTCATCCGCAAACTTGGAGATATTGCCTTCAATTCCCTCATCCAGATCATTAATATATATTGTAAATAGCTGGGGTCCCAGTACTGAGCCTTGCGGTACCCCAGTTTTGGGTAAAGACCGTTCTTCAGACTGAAAGTCACAGGAAATGGAAAGGAGAGATTATAGATGATGATGTAGAGAGATATAGAACAACGAATGAAAGATATGCAAAAAAGTAACAAGTGACAATGGAGTAGACCGAGGATAGAAAGTTCTGAGTGGGAATGGGAAGGTGAATGAAAGTATTTAACAACCGGGAGATCAGGAAGGTCCAGGTGGACTGTGCGAAGGTGATGTGGAGTGGATGTGGGAGTGGTGGTGGGAGTGATTGAAGGGTCATGGGTGGTAATGGGGATTGTGCGGTGTGGCTGGTGGTGGTGTGTGGGGGTAGTATCAGGGTGTGGCGTGGGGATGGGGGTGGTGGCGGGGGGGTGGGGGTGTTGTAGATGGAGGGGAGTGTGGGTGAGGGGAGTGGTGATGGATGGTCACTGGAGGTGTTGGGAGAGATTGAGGTTCATGGGGGTTGCTGGGCGTTCAGGTTGGTGGGGGATGGTGGGTGGGGAGTGGCAGGGTGTGGAGCGAGGATGGAGGGGATGGGGGTGTGGAGTGGTGGGGGTGGGCGAGAGGTGGGCGTGTGGGGGTTGGAGAGCGGGGGTGGATATGGTGGGGATGGGGGAGGGTAGGTTGGAGTCAGGAGGTTGGGGTAGGGGTGGGAGCAGCTTTTGTAGGGTTGGAGGGTGGGTGATGGAGTGTGGGGGGCATGGGGGTATGGCTGGTGCTGGTGTGGGGGCCAGGTGGTGAGAGTGTAGGAGAGGCAGTGGTGCTGCTGTGCTGGTGGTGTGAGGGTCAGGGTGGGGCTGGTGTGATGGTGGGGATCGGGGGGTGGTGTAGGGGTGCTGGTGCTGTTTTGGGAGGCGGTCAGGGGGGCGGGGATCAGGGTCACTGTGATCAT
>JAWMAR010004334.1:0-53745 GCA_036785375.1 Leucoraja ocellata | reverse complement strand
ATGAAATGAAATGAAATGAAATGAAATGACATGAAATGAAATGAATTGACATGAAATGAAATGAAATGAAATGAAATGACATGAAATGAATGAAATGACATGAAATGAAATGAAATGAAATGAAATGAAATGAAATGAAATGAAATGAAATGAAATGAAATGAAATGACATGACATGACATGAAATGAAATGAAATGAAATGACATGAAATGAAATGAAATGAAATGAAATGAAATGAAATGAAATGAAATGAAATGAAATGAAATGAAATGAAATGAAATGAAATGACATGAAATGAAATGAAATGACATGAAATGAAATGAAATGAAATGAAATGAAATGAAATGAAATGAAATGAAATGAAATGACATGAAATGAAATGAAATGAAATGAAATGAAATGACATGAAATGACATGAAATGAAATGACATGAAATGAAATGAAATGAAATGAAATGAAATGAAATGAAATGACATGACATGAAATGACATGAAATGAAATGACATGAAATGAAATGAAATGAAATGAAATGACATGAAATGAAATGAAATGAAATGAAATGAAATGAAATGAAATGAAATGAAATGAAATGGCATGAAATGACATGATGAAATGACATGAAATGACATGACATGAAATGAAATGAAATGAAATGACATGAAATCGAAATGAAATGAAATGACATGAAATGAAATGAAATGAATGAAATGAAATGAAATGAATCGAAATGAATGAATGAAATGAAATGAAATGACATGAAATGAAATGAAATGACATGAAATGAAATGAAATGAAATGACATGAAATGACATGACATGAAATGAAATGAAATGAAATGACATGAAATCGAAATGAAATGAAATGACATGAAATGAAATGAAATGAAATGAAATGAAATGAAATGAAATCGAAATGAAATGAAATGAAATGAAATGAATGAAATGACATGAAATGAAATGAATGAAATGAAATGAAATGAAATGAAATGAAATGAAATGACATGAAATGAAATGAAATGACATGAAATGAAATGAAATGAAATGACATGAAATTAAATGAAATGAAATGAAATGACATGAAATGAAATGAAATGAAATGAAATGACATGAAATGAAATGAAATGAAATGAAATGACATGAAATGAAATGAAATGAAATGAAATGAAATGAAATGAAATGAAATGAAATGACATGAAATGAAATGAAATGAAATGAAATGAAATGAAATGAAATGAAATGAAATGACATGAAATGAAATGAAATGAATGAAATGAAATGAAATGACATGAAATGAAATGAAATAAATGAAATGAAATGAAATGAAATGAAATGAGATGAAATGACATGAAATGACATGAAATGAAATGAAATGAAATGAAATGAAATGAAATGAAATGACATGAAATGAAATGACATGAAATGACATGAAATGAAATGAAATGAAATGAAATGACATGAAATGAAATGAAATGAAATGAAATGACATGACATGAAATGAAATGAAATGAAATGAAATGACATGAAATGAAATTAAATGAAATGAAATGACATGAAATGAAATGAAATGAAATGAAATGACATGAAATGAAATGAAATGAAATGAAATGACATGAAATGAAATGACATGAAATGAAATGAAATGACATGAAATGAAATGAAATGAAATGAAATGACATGAAATGAAATGAAATGAAATGAAATGACATGAAATGAAATGAAATGAAATGAAATGACATGAAATGAAATGAAATGAAATGAAATTAATAACATGAAATGAAATGAAATGAAATGAAATGACATGAAATGAAATGAAATGAAATGAAATGACATGAAATGAAATTAAATGAAATGAAATGACATGAAATGAAATGGAATGAAATGAAATGACATGAAATGAAATGACATGAAATGAAATGACATGAAATGAAATGAAATGAAATGACATGAAATGAAATGACATGAAATGACATGAAATGAAATCGAATCGAAATGAAATGAAATGACATGAAATGAAATGACATGAAATGAAATGAAATGAAATGAAATGAAATGAAATGACATGAAATGAAATGAAATGAAATGAAATGAAATGAAATGACATGAAATGAAATGAAATGAAATGACATGAAATGAAATGAAATGAAATGAAATGAAATGACATGAAATGAAATGAAATGAAATGAAATGAAATGAAATGAAATGAAATGAAATGAAATGAAATGAAATGACATGAAATGACATGAAATGAAATGAAATGAAATGACATGACATGAAATGAAATGACATGACATGAAATGAAATGACATGAAATGAAATGACATGAAATGAAATGAAATGAAATGAAATGAAATGAAATGAAATGAAATGAAATGAAATGAAATGACATGAAATGAAATGAAATGACATGAAATGAAATGAAATGAAATGAAATGAAATGAAATGAAATGAAATGAAATGACATGACATGAAATGAAATGAAATGACATGAAATGAAATGAAATGAAATGAAATGAAATGAAATGAAATGAAATGAAATGACATGAAATGAAATGAAATGAAATGAAATGAAATGAAATGAAATGACATGAAATGAAATGACATGAAATGAAATGAAATGACATGAAATGAAATGAAATGAAATGAAATGACATGAAATGACATGAAATGAAATGAAATGAAATGAAATGAAATGACATGAAATGAAATGAAATGAAATGAAATGAAATGAAATGAAATGAAATGACATGAAATGACATGAAATGAAATGAAATGAAATGAAATGACATGACATGACATGAAATGAAATGAAATGAAATGAAATGAAATGAAATGAAATGAAATGAAATGAAATGAAATGAAATGAAATGAAATGAAATGACATGAAACGAAATGAAATGAAATGAAACGAAATGAAATGAAATGAAATGAAATGAAATGACATGAAATGACATGAAATGAAATGAAATGAAATGAAATGACATGAAATGAAATGAAATGACATGAAATGAAATGAAATGAAATGAAATGAAATGAAATGAAATGAAATGACATGAAATGAAATGAAATGACATGAAATGAAATGAAATGAAATGAAATGAAATGAAATGAAATGACATGAAATGAAATGAAATGAAATGAAATGAAATGAAATGAAATGACATGACATGACATGAAATGAAATGAAATGAAATGAAATGAAATGAAATGAAATGAAATGAAATGACATGACATGACATGAAATGAAATGAAATGAAATGAAATGAAATGACATGAAATGAAATGAAATGACATGAAATGAAATGAAATGAAATGAAATGAAATGAAATGAAATGACATGAAATGAAATGACATGAAATGAAATGAAATGAAATGAAATGAAATGAAATGAAATGACATGACATGACATGAAATGAAATGAAATGAAATGAAATGAAATGAAATGAAATGACATGAAATGAAATGAAATGAATGAAATGAAATGAAATGAAATGAAATGAAATGAAATGAAATGACACGAAATGAAATGAAATGACACGAAATGAAATGAAATGAAATGAAATGAATGAAATGAAATGACATGAAATGAAATGAAATGAAATGAAATGAAATGAAATGAAATGACATGAAATGACATGAAATGAAATGACATGAAATGAAATGAAATGAAATGAAATGAAATGAAATGACATGAAATGAAATGAAATGAAATGAAATGAAATGAAATGAAATGAAATGAAATGAAATGAAATGACATGAATTGAAATGACATGAAATGAAATGAAATGAAATGAAATGAAATGAAATGAAATGAAATGACATGAAATGAAATGAAATGAAATGAAATGAAATGAAATGACATGAAATGAAATGAAATGACATGAAATGAAATGAAATGAAATGAAATGAAATGAAATGAAATGAAATGAAATGAAATGAAATGAAATGACATGACATGAAATGAAATGAAATGACATGAAATGAAATGAAATGAAATGAAATGAAATGACATGAAATGACATGAAATGAAATGAAATGAAATGAAATGACATGAAATGAAATGAAATGACATGAAATGAAATGAAATGAAATGCAATGAAATGAAATGAAATGAAATGAAATGAAATGAAATGAAATGAAATCAAATGAAATGAAATGAAATGAAATGAAATGACATGAAATGAAATGAAATGAAATGAAATGAAATGAAATGAAATGAAATGACATGAAATGAAATGAAATGACATGAAATGAAATGAAATGAAATGAAATGACATGACATGAAATGAAATGAAATGAAATGACATGAAATCGAAATGAAATGAAATGACATGAAATGAAATGAAATGAAATGAAATGAAATGAAATGAAATGAAATGAAATGAAATGAAATGAAATGAAATGAAATGACATGACATGACATGAAATGAAATGAAATGAAATGACATGAAATGAAATGAAATGAAATGAAATGACATGAAATGAAATGAAATGAAATGAAATGACATGACATGAAATGAAATGAAATGAAATGACATGAAATCGAAATGAAATGAAATGACATGACATGAAATGAAATGAAATGAAATGAAATGAAATGAAATGAAATGAAATGAAATGAAATGACATGAAATGAAATGAAATGAAATGAAATGAAATGAAATGAAATGAAATGACATGAAATGAAATGAAATGAAATGAAATGAAATGAAATGAAATGAAATGAAATGACATGAAATGAAATGACATGAAATGAAATGAAATGACATGAAATGAAATGAAATGAAATGAAATGAAATGAAATGACATGAAATGACATGAAATGACATGACATGAAATGAAATGACATGAAATGAAATGACATGAAATGAAATGAAATGAAATGAAATGAAATGAAATGACATGAAATGAAATGAAATGACATGAAATGAAATGAAATGAAATGAAATGAAATGAAATGAAATGAAATGAAATGACATGAAATGAAATGAAATGAAATGAAATGAAATGAAATGAAATGAAATGAAATGAAATGAAATGACATGAAATGAAATGAAATGAAATGAAATGAAATGAAATGAAATGAAATGACATGAAATGAAATGAAATGACATGAAATGAAATGAAATGAAATGAAATGAAATGAAATGAAATGAAATGACATGAAATGACATGAAATGACATGACATGACATGAAATGAAATGAAATGACATGAAATGAAATGAAATGAAATGAAATGACATGAAATGAAATGAAATGAAATGAAATGACATGACATGAAATGAAATGAAATGAAATGACATGAAATCGAAATGAAATGAAATGACATGAAATGAAATGAAATGAAATGAAATGAAATGAAATGAAATGAAATGAAATGACATGAAATGAAATGAAATGAAATGAAATGAAATGAAATGAAATGAAATGAAATGACATGAAATGAAATGAAATGAAATGAAATGAAATGAAATGAAATGAAATGACATGAAATGAAATGACATGAAATGAAATGAAATGAAATGAAATGAAATGACATGAAATGACATGAAATGACATGAAATGACATGAAATGAAATGACATGAAATGAAATGAAATGAAATGAAATGAAATGAAATGACATGAAATGAAATGAAATGACATGAAATGAAATGAAATGAAATGAAATGACATGAAATGACATGAAATGAAATGAAATGAAATGAAATGAAATGAAATGACATGAAATGAAATGACATGAAATGAAATGAAATGAAATGAAATGAAATGAAATGAAATGAAATGACATGAAATGAAATGACATGAAATGAAATGAAATGACATGAAATGAAATGAAATGAAATGAAATGAAATGACATGAAATGACATGAAATGAAATGAAATGAAATGAAATGAAATGAAATGACATGAAATGAAATGAAATGAAATGAAATGAAATGAAATGAAATGAAATGAAATGACATGAAATGAAATGAAATGAAATGAAATGAAATGACATGACATGACATGACATGACATGAAATGAAATGAAATGAAATGAAATGAAATAAAATGAAATGAAATGAAATGAAATGAAATGAAATGAAATGACATGAAATGAAATGAAATGAAATGAAATGAAACGAAATGAAATGAAATGAAATGAAATGACATGAAATGACATGAAATGAAATGAAATGAAATGAAATGACATGAAATGAAATGAAATGACATGAAATGAAATGAAATGAAATGAAATGAAATGAAATGACATGAAATGAAATGAAATGACATGAAATGAAATGAAATGAAATGAAATGAAATGACATGAAATGAAATGAAATGAAATGAAATGAAATTAAATGACATGACATGAAATGAAATGAAATGAAATGAAATGAAATGAAATGAAATGAAATGAAATTAAATGACATGACATGAAATGAAATGAAATGAAATGAAATGACATGAAATGAAATGAAATGACATGAAATGAAATGAAATGAAATGAAATGAAATGAAATGACATGAAATGAAATGACATGAAATGAAATGAAATGAAATGAAATGAAATGAAATGAAATGAAATGAAATGAAATGAAATGAAATGAAATGAAATGACATGAAATGAAATGAAATGAAATGAAATGAAATGAAATGAAATGAAATGAAATGAAATGAAATGACATGAAATGAAATGAAATGAAATGAAATGAAATGACACGAATGAAATGAAATGACATGAAATGAAATGAAATGAAATGAAATGAAATGAAATGAAATGAAATGAAATGACATGAAATGAAATGAAATGAAATGAAATGAAATGAAATGAAATGACATGAAATGACATGAAATGACATGAAATGAAATGAAATGAAATGAAATGAAATGACATGACATGAAATGAAATGAAATGAAATGAAATGAAATGAAATGAAATGAAATGACATGACATGAAATGAAATGAAATGAAATGAAATGAAATGACATGAAATGAAATGACATGAAATGAAATGAAATGAAATGAAATGAAATGAAATGAAATGAAATGAAATGACATGAAATGAAATGACATGAAATGAAATGAAATGAAATGAAATGAAATGAAATGAAATGACATGACATGAAATGAAATGAAATGAAATGAAATGAAATGAAATGAAATGAAATGACATGACATGAAATGAAATGAAATGAAATGAATGAAATGAAATGAAATGAAATGAAGATGACATGAAATGAAATGAAATGAAATGAAATGAAATGAAATGAAATGACACGAAATGAAATGAAATGACATGAAATGAAATGAAATGAAATGAAATGAAATGAAATGAAATGAAATGACATGAAATGAAATGAAATGAAATGAAATGAAATGAAATGAAATGAAATGAAATGACATGAAATGACATGAAATGAAATGACATGAAATGAAATGAAATGAAATGAAATGAAATGAAATGACATGAAATGAAATGAAATGAAATGACATGAAATGAAATGAAATGAAATGAAATGAAATGAAATGACATGACATGAAATGAAATGAAATGGAATGACATGAAATGAAATGAAATGAAATGACATGAAATGACATGAAATGAAATGAAATGAAATGACATGAAATGAAATGAAATGACATGAAATGAAATGAAATGAAATGAAATGAAATGAAATGAAATGAAATGAAATGAAATGAAATGAAATGACATGAAATGAAATGAAATGAAATGAAATGAAATGAAATGAAATGAAATGACATGAAATGAAATGAAATGAAATGAAATGACATGAAATGAAATGAAATGAAATGAAATGACATGACATGAATGAAATGAAATGAAATGACATGAAATCGAAATGAAATGAAATGACATGAAATGAAATGAATGAAATGAAATGAAATGAAATGAAATGACATGACATGAAATGAAATGAAATGAAATGACATGAAATGAAATGAAATGAAATGAAATGACATGAAATGACATGAAATGAAATGAAATGAAATGACAGGAAATGAAATGAAATGAAATGAAATGAAATGAAATGACATGAAATGAAATGAAATGACATGAAATGACATGAAATGAAATGAAATGAAATGAAATGACATGAAATGACATGAAATGAAATGAAATGACATGACATGAAATGAAATGAAATGAAATGACATGAAATGAAATGAAATGAAATGAAATGACATGAAATGAAATGAAATGAAATGACAGGAAATGAAATGAAATGAAATGACATGAAATGAAATGAAATGAAATGAAATGAAATGAAATGAAATGAAATGAAATGACATGAAATGAAATGAAATGAAATGAAATGAAATGACATGAAATGACATGAAATGACATGAAATGAAATGAAATGAAATGAAATGAAATGAAATGACATGAAATGAAATGAAATGACATGAAATGAAATGAAATGAAATGACATGAAATGAAATGAAATGACATGAAATGAAATGAAATGAAATGAAATGAAATGACATGAAATGAAATGAAATGAAATGAAATGAAATGAAATGAAATGACATGACATGACATGACATGAAATGAAATGAAATGAAATGAAATGAAATGAAATGGAATGACATGACATGAAATGAAATGAAATGAAATGAAATGAAATGACATGAAATGAAATGAAATGACATGAAATGAAATGAAATGAAATGAAATGAAATGAAATGAAATGAAATGACATGAAATGAAATGACATGAAATGAAATGAAATGAAATGAAATGAAATGAAATGACATGACATGACATGACATGACATGACATGACATGAAATGAAATGAAATGAAATGAAATGAAATGAAATGAAATGAAATGAAATGACATGAAATGAAATGAAATGAAATGAAATGAAATGAAATGAAATGAAATGACATGAAATGAAATGAAATGAAATGAAATGAAATGAAATGAAATGACATGAAATGAAATGAAATGACATGAAATGAAATGAAATGACATGAAATGAAATGAAATGAAATGAAATGAAATGAAATGAAATGACATGAAATGAAATGAAATGAAATGAAATGAAATGAAATGACATGAAATGAAATGAAATGAAATGAAATGAAATGAAATGACATGAAATGAAATGAAATGAAATGAAATGAAATGAAATGAAATGAAATGAAATGAAATGAAATGAAATGAAATGAAATGAAATGAAATGACATGAAATGAAATGAAATGAAATGAAATGAAATGACATGACATGACATGACATGAAATGAAATGAAATGAAATGAAATGAAATGAAATGAAATGAAATTACATGAAATGAAATGAAATGAAATGAAATGAAATGAAATGAAATGAAATGACATGAAATGAAATGAAATGACATGAAATGAAATGAAATGAAATGAAATGAAATGAAATGAAATGACATGACATGACATGAAATGAAATGAAATGAAATGACATGAAATGAAATGAAATGAAATGACATGAAATGACATGAAATGAAATGAAATGAAATGACATGAAATGAAATGAAATGACATGAAATGACATGAAATGAAATGAAATGAAATGAAATGAAATGAAATGAAATGAAATGAAATGACATGAAATGAAATGAAATGAAATGAAATGAAATGAAATGAAATGAAATGAAATGACATGAAATGAAATGAAATGAAATGAAATGACATGAAATGAAATGAAATGAAATGAAATGACATGACATGAAATGAAATGAAATGAAATGACATGAAATGAAATGAAATGAAATGACATGAAATGAAATGAAATGAAATGAAATGAAATGAAATGAAATGACATGACATGAAATGAAATGAAATGACATGAAATGAAATGAAATGAAATGACATGAAATGACATGAAATGAAATGAAATGAAATGACAGGAAATGAAATGAAATGAAATGAAATGACATGAAATGAAATGAAATGAAATGAAATGAAATGAAATGAAATGAAATGAAATGAAATGAAATGAAATGAAATGACATGAAATGAAATGAAATGAAATGAAATGAAATGAAATGAAATGAAATGAAATGAAATGAAATGACATGAAATGAAATGAAATGAAATGAAATGACATGAAATGAAATGAAATGAAATGACATGACATGACATGAAATGAAATGAAATGACATGAAATGAAATGAAATGACATGAAATGAAATGAAATGAAATGAAATGAAATGAAATGACATGAAATGAAATGAAATGAAATGAAATGAAATGAAATGAAATGAAATGAAATGAAATGACATGAAATGACATGAAATGACATGAAATGAAATGAAATGAAATGAAATGAAATGAAATGACATGAAATGAAATGAAATGACATGAAATGAAATGAAATGAAATGAAATGAAATGAAATGACATGAAATGACATGAAATGACATGAAATGAAATGAAATGAAATGACATGAAATGAAATGAAATGAAATGACATGAAATGACATGAAATGACATGAAATGACATGAAATGACATGAAATGACATGAAATGACATGAAATGAAATGAAATGACATGAAATGAAATGAAATGAAATGAAATGAAATGAAATGAAATGAAATGAAAATGAAATGAAATGACATGAAATGAAATGACATGAAATGAAATGAAATGAAATGAAATGAAATGAAATGAAATGAAATGACATGACATGACATGACATGAAATGAAATGAAATGAAATGAAATGAAATGAAATGAAATGAAATGACATGACATGACATGAAATGAAATGAAATGAAATGAAATGAAATGAAATGATATGAAATGACATGAAATGAAATGAAATGAAATGACATGACATGAAATGAAATGAAATGAAATGAAATGAAATGACATGAAATGAAATGAAATGAAATGAAATGAAATGAAATGAAATGAAATGAAATGAAATGAAATGAAATGAAATGAAATGACATGAAATGAAATGACATGAAATGAAATGAAATGAAATGAAATGAAATGAAATGAAATGAAATGACATGACATGACATGAAATGAAATGAAATGAAATGAAATGAAATGAAATCAAATGAAATGAAATGAAATGACATGAAATGAAATGAAATGAAATGAAATGACATGAAATGAAATGAAATGAAATGACATGAAATGAAATGAAATGAAATGACATGAAATGAAATGAAATGAAATGAAATGAAATGAAATGAAATGAAATGACATGAAATGAAATGAAATGAAATGAAATGACATGAAATGAAATGAAATGAAATGAAATGACATGACATGAAATGAAATGAAATGAAATGACATGAAATCGAAATGAAATGAAATGACATGAAATGAAATGAAATGAAATGAAATGAAATGAAATGACATGAAATGAAATGAAATGAAATGAAATGAAATGAAATGAAATGAAATGAAATGACATGAAATGACATGAAATGAAATGAAATGAAATGAAATGAAATGAAATGAAATGAAATGACATGAAATGACATGAAATGACATGAAATGACATGAAATGAAATGAAATGAAATGAAATGAAATGACATGAAATGAAATGAAATGAAATGACATGAAATGACATGAAATGACATGAAATGAAATGAAATGAAATGAAATGAAATGAAATGAAATGACATGAAATGAAATGAAATGAAATGAAATGAAATGAAATGAAATGAAATGAAATGAAATGAAATGAAATGAAATGACATGAAATGAAATGACATGAAATGAAATGAAATGAAATGAAATGAAATGAAATGAAATGAAATGACATGACATGACATGACATGAAATGAAATGAAATGAAATGAAATGAAATGACATGAAATGAAATGAAATGAAATGAAATGAAATGAAATGATATGAAATGACATGAAATGAAATGAAATGAAATGAAATGACATGACATGAAATGAAATGAAATGAAATGAAATGAAATGACATGAAATGAAATGAAATGAAATGAAATGAAATGAAATGAAATGAAATGAAATGACATGAAATGAAATGACATGAAATGAAATGAAATGAAATGAAATGAAATGAAATGAAATGACATGACATGAAATGAAATGAAATGAAATGAAATGAAATGAAATGAAATGACATGACATGACATGACATGAAATGAAATGAAATGAAATGAAATGAAATGAAATGAAATGAAATGATATGAAATGACATGAAATGAAATGAAATGAAATGAAATGAAATGAAATGAAATGACATGAAATGAAATGAAATGACATGAAATGAAATGAAATGAAATGAAATGAAATGAAATGAAATGAAATGAAATGACATGAAATGAAATGAAATGAAATGAAATGAAATGAAATGAAATGACATGACATGAAATGACACGAAATGAAATGACATGAAATGAAATGAAATGAAATGAAATGAAATGAAATGACATGAAATGAAATGAAATGAAATGAAATGAAATGAAATGAAATGAAATGAAATGACATGAAATGACATGAATTGAAATGACATGAAATGAAATGAAATGAAATGAAATGAAATGAAATGAAATGAAATGAAATGACATGAAATGAAATGAAATGAAATGAAATGAAATGAAATGAAATGAAATGAAATGACATGAAATGAAATGAAATGACATGAAATGAAATGAAATGAAATGAAATGAAATGAAATGAAATGAAATGAAATGACATGACATGAAATGAAATGAAATGAAATGACATGAAATGAAATGAAATGAAATGAAATGACATGAAATGAAATGGAATGAAATGAAATGACATGAAATGAAATGACATGAAATGAAATGACATGAAATGAATGAAATGAAATGACATGAAATGAAATGACATGAAATGAAATCGAAATCGAAATGAAATGAAATGACATGAAATGAAATGACATGAAATGAAATGAAATGAAATGAAATGAAATGAAATGACATGAAATGAAATGAAATGAAATGAAATGAAATGAAATGAAATGAAATGAAATGAAATGAAATGACATGAAATGAAATGAAATGAAATGAAATGAAATGAAATGACATGAAATGAAATGAAATGAAATGACATGAAATGAAATGAAATGAAATGAAATGAAATGACATGACATGACATGAAATGAAATGAAAATGAAATGAAATGAAATGAAATGACATGAAATGAAATGAAATGAAATGAAATGAAATGAAATGAAATGAAATGAAATGACATGAAATGACATGAAATGAAATGAAATGAAATGCCATGACATGAAATGAAATGACATGACATGAAATGAAATGACATGAAATGAAATGACATGAAAAGAAATGAAATGAAATGAAATGAAATGAAATGAAATGAAATGACATGAAATTAAATGAAATGACATGAAATGAAATGAAATGAAATGAAATGAAATGAAATGAAATGAAATGACATGAAATGAAATGAAATGAAATGACATGAAATGAAATGAAATGAAATGAAATGAAATGAAATGAAATGACATGAAATGAAATGAAATGAAATGAAATGAAATGAAATGAAATGAAATGACATGAAATGAAATGACATGAAATGAAATGAAATGACATGAAATGAAATGAAATGAAATGAAATGAAATGACATGAAATGAAATGAAATGAAATGAAATGACATGAAATGAAATGAAATGAAATGAAATGAAATGACATGAAATGAAATGAAATGACATGACATGACATGACATGACATGAAATGAAGAAATGAAATGAAATGACATGACATGAAATGAAATGAAATGAAATGAAATGACATGAAATGAAATGACGAAATGACATGACATGACATGAAATGACATGACATGAAATGACATGACATGAAATGAAATGAAATGAAATGAAATGAATGAAATGAAATGAAATGAAATGACATGAAATGAAATGAAATGAAATGAAATGAAATGAAATGACATGAAATGAAATGAAATGAAATGAAATGAAATGAAATGAAATGAAATGAAATGAAATGACATGAAATGAAATGACATGAAATGAAATGAAATGAAATGAAATGAAATGAAATGAAATGAAATGACATGAAATGAAATGAAATGAAATGAAATGAAATGAAATGAAATGACATGACATGACATGACATGACATGACATGAAATGAAATGACATGAAATGAAATGAAATGAAATGAAATGAAATGAAATGACATGAAATGAAATGAAATGAAATGAAATGAAATGAAATGACATGAAATGAAATGAAATGAAATGAAATGAAATGAAATGAAATGAAATGAAATGACATGAAATGACATGAAATGAAATGAAATGAAATGAAATGACATGACATGACATGACATGAAATGAAATGAAATGAAATGAAATGAAATGAAATAAAATGAAATGAAATGAAATGAAATGAAATGAAATGAAATGAAATGAAATGAAATGAAACGAAACGAAATGAAATGAAACGAAACGAAACGAAATGAAATGAAATGAAATGACATGAAATGACATGAAATGAAATGAAATGAAATGAAATGAAATGACATGAAATGAAATGAAATGACATGAAATGAAATGAAATGAAATGAAATGAAATGAAATGAAATGACATGAAATGAAATGAAATGACATGAAATGAAATGAAATGAAATGAAATGAAATGACATGAAATGAAATGAAATGAAATGAAATGAAATGAAATGAAAGGAAATGACATGACATGAAATGAAATGAAATGAAATGAAATGAAATGAATGACATGACATGAAATGAAATGAAATGAAATGAAATGAAATGACATGAAATGAAATGAAATGACATGAAATGAAATGAATGAAATGAAATGAAATGAAATGAAATGACATGAATGAAATGACATGACATGACATGAAATGAAATGAAATGAAATGAAATGAAATGAAATGAAATGAAATGACATGAAATGAAATGAAATGACACGAAATGAAATGAAATGACACGAAATGAAATGAAATGAAATGAAATGAAATGAAATGAAATGAAATGAAATGACATGAAATGAAATGAAATGAAATGACATGACATGACATGACATGACATGACATGACATGAAATGAAATGAAATGAAATGAAATGAAATGAAATGAAATGAAATGAAATGAAATGACATGAAATGAAATGAAATGAAATGAAATGAAATGACATGAAATGACATGAAATGAAATGAAATGAAATGAAATGAAATGAAATGAAATGAAATGAAATGACACGAAATGAAATGAAATGACATGAAATGAAATGAAATGAAATGAAATGAAATGAAATGAAATGAAATGAAATGACATGAAATGAAATGACATGAAATGAAATGAAATGAAATGAAATGAAATGAAATGAAATGACATGAAATGAAATGAAATGAAAAGAAATGACATGAAATGAAATGACATGAAATGAAATGAAATGAAATGAAATGAAATGAAATGAAATGAAATGAAATGACATGAAATGAAATGAAATGAAATGAAACGAAATGAAACGAAATGAAATGAAATGAAATGACATGAAATGACATGAAATGAAATGAAATGAAATGACATGAAATGAAATGAAATGACATGAAATGAAATGAAATGAAATGAAATGAAATGAAATGAAATGACATGAAATGAAATGAAATGACATGAAATGAAATGAAATGAAATGAAATGAAATGACATGAAATGAAATGAAATGAAATGAAATGAAATGAAATGAAATGACATGAAATGAAATGAAATGAAATGAAATGAAATGAAATGAAATGACATGAAATGACATGAAATGAAATGAAATGAAATGAATGACATGACATGACATGAAATGAAATGAAATGAAATGAAATGAAATGAAATGAAATGAAATGAAATGAAATGAAATGAAATGAAATGAAACGAAACGAAATGAAATGAAATGAAATGAAATGACATGAAATGACATGAAATGAAATGAAATGAAATGAAATGAAATGAAATGAAATGACATGAAATGAAATGAAATGACATGAAATGAAATGAAATGAAATGAAATGAAATGAAATGAAATGAAATGAAATGACATGAAAGGAAATGAAATGACATGAAATGAAATGAAATGAAATGAAATGAAATGACATGAAATGAAATGAAATGAAATGAAATGAAATGAAATGACATGACATGAAATGAAATGAAATGAAATGAAATGAAATGAAATGAAATGACATGACATGACATGAAATGAAATGAAATGAAATGACATGAAATGAAATGAAATGACATGAAATGAAATGACATGAAATGAAATGAAATGAAATGAAATGAAATGAAATGAAATGACATGAAATGAAATGAAATGAAATGAAATGAAATGAAATGAAATGAAATGACATGAAATGAAATGAAATGAAATGAAATGAAATGAAATGAAATGAAATGACACGAAATGAAATGAAATGACATGAAATGAAATGAAATGAAATGAAATGAAATGAAATGAAATGAAATGACATGAAATGAAATGAAATGAAATGACATGACATGACATGACATGACATGAAATGAAATGAAATGAAATGAAATGAAATGAAATGAAATGAAATGACATGAAATGAAATGAAATGAAATGAAATGAAATGAAATGAAATGAAATGAAATGACATGAAATGAAATGAAATGAAATGAAATGAAATGACACGAAATGAAATGAAATGACATGAAATGAAATGAAATGAAATGAAATGAAATGAAATGAAATGACATGAAATGAAATGAAATGACATGAAATGAAATGAAATGAAATGAAATGAAATGAAATGAAATGAAATGAAATGAAATGAAATGACATGAAATGAAATGACATGAAATGAAATGAAATGAAATGAAATGAAATGACATGAAATGAAATGAAATGAAATGACATGAAATGAAATGAAATGAAATGAAATGAAATGAAATGACATGAAATGAAATGAAATGAAATGAAATGACATGACATGACATGAAATGAATGAAATGAAATGAAATGAAATGAAATGAAATGAAATGACATGAAATGAAATGAAATGAAATGAAATGAAATGAAATGAAATGAAATGACATGAAATGAAATGAAATGAAATGAAATGACACGAAATGAAATGAAATGACATGAAATGAAATGAAATGAAATGAAATGAAATGAAATGAAATGAAATGAAATGAAATGAAATGAAATGAAATGACATGACATGACATGACATGACATGAAATGAAATGAAATGAAATGAAATGAAATGAAATGACATGAAATGAAATGAAATGACATGAAATGAAATGAAATGAAATGAAATGAAATGACATGAAATGAAATGAAATGAAATGAAATGAAATGAAATGAAATGAAATGAAATGACACGAAATGAAATGAAATGACATGAAATGAAATGAAATGAAATGAAATGAAATGAAATGAAATGAAATGACATGAAATGAAATGACATGAAATGAAATGAAATTAAATGAAATGAAATGACATGAAATGAAATGAAATGACATGAAATGAAATGAAATGAAATGAAATGAAATGAAATGACATGAAATGAAATGAAATGAAATGAAATGAAATGAAATGACATGAAATGACATGAATTGAAATGACATGAAATGAAATGAAATGAAATGAAATGAAATGAAATGAAATGAAATGAAATGAAATGAAATGACATGAAATGAAATGAAATGAAATGAAATGAAATGAAATGAAATGACATGAAATGGAATGAAATGACATGAAATGAAATGAAATGAAATGGAATGAAATAAAATGAAATGAAATGAAATGAAATGACATGACATGAAATGAAATGAAATGAAATGACATGAAATGAAATGAAATGAAATGAAATGACATGAAATGACATGAAATGAAATGAAATGAAATGACATGAAATGAAATGAAATGAAATGAAATGAAATGACATGAAATGAAATGAAATGACATGAAATGAAATGAAATGAAATGAAATGAAATGAAATAAAATGAAATGAAATGAAATGAAATGACATGACATGACATGAAATGAAATGAAATGAAATGACATGAAATGAAATGAAATGAAATGAAATGACATGAAATGACATGAAATGAAATGAAATGAAATGACATGAAATGAAATGAAATGAAATGAAATGAAATGACATGAAATGAAATGAAATGAAATGAAATGAAATGAAATGACATGAAATGAAATGAAATGACATGAAATGAAATGAAATGAAATGAAATGAAATGAAATGACATGAAATGAAATGAAATGGAATGAAATGACATGAAATGAAATGAAATGAAATGAAATGACATGACATGAAATGAAATGAAATGAAATGACATGAAATCGAAATGAAATGAAATGACATGAAATGAAATGAAATGAAATGAAATGAAATGAAATGAAATGAAATGAAATGAAATGAAATGACATGACATGACATGACATGAAATGAAATGAAAAATGAAATGACATGAAATGAAATGAAATGAAATGAAATGACATGAAATGACATGAAATGAAATGCAATGACAGGAAATGAAATGAAATGAAATGACATGAAATGAAATGAAATGAAATGAAATGAAATGAAATGAAATGAAATCAAATGAAATGAAATGAAATGAAATGAAATGACATGAAATGAAATGAAATGAAATGAAATGAAATGAAATGAAATGAAATGACATGAAATGAAATGAAATGAAATGAAATGACATGAAATGAAATGAAATGAAATGACATGACATGACATGAAATGAAATGACATGAAATGACATGAAATCGAAATGAAATGAAATGACATGAAATGAAATGAAATGAAAATGAAATGAAATGAAATGAAATGAAATGAAATGAAATGAAATGACATGAAATGAAATGAAATGAAATGAAATGAAATGAAATGAAATGACATGAAATGAAATGAAATGAAATGAAATGAAATGAAATGAAATGACATGAAATGAAATGAAATGACATGACATGAAATGAAATGAAATGAAATGACATGAAATGAAATGAAATGAAATGAAATGACATGAAATGAAATGAAATGAAATGACATGAAATGAAATGAAATGAAATGAAATGAAATGAAATGAAATGAAATGAAATGACATGAAATGAAATGAAATGAAATGAAATGAAATGACATGAAATGAAATGAAATGAAATGAAATGAAATGAAATGACATGAAATGACATGAAATGACATGAAATGAAATGAAATGAAATGAAATGAAATGAAATGACATGAAATGACATGAAATGAAATGAAATGAAATGAAATGAAATGAAATGACATGAAATGAAATGAAATGAAATGAAATGAAATGAAATGACATGAAATGAAATGAAATGAAATGAAATGAAATGAATGAAATGAAATGAAATGACATGACATGAAATGAAATGAAATGAAATGACATGAAATGAAATGGAATGAAATGAAATGACATGAAATGACATGAAATGAAATGAAATGAAATGACATGAAATGAAATGAAATGAAATGAAATGACATGAAATGAAATGAAATGAAATAAAATGAAATGAAATCAAATGAAATGAAATGAAATGAAATGAAATGACATGAAATGAAATGAAATGAAATGAAATGAAATGACATGAAATGAAATGAAATGACATGAAATGACATGAAATGACATGAAATGACATGAAATGAAATGAAATGAAATGAAATGAAATGAAATGACATGAAATGACATGAATGAAATGAAAATGAAATGAAATGAAATGAAATGACATGAAATGAAATGAAATGAAATGAAATGAAATGAAATGACATGAAATGAAATGAAATGAAATGAAATGAAATGAAATGAAATGACATGACATGACATGAAATGAAATGAAATGAAATGAAATGACATGAAATGAAATGAAATGAAATGAAATGAAATGACATGAAATGACATGAAATGAAATGAAATGAAATGAAATGACATGAAATGAAATGAAATGAAATGAAATGAAATGAAATGAAATGAAATGAAATGACATGAAATGAAATGAAATGACATGAAATGACATGAAATGACATGAAATGACATGAAATGACATGAAATGAAATGAAATGAAATGAAATGAAATGAAATGACATGAATGAAATGAAATGAAATGAAATGACATGAAATGAAATGAAATGAAATGAAATGAAATGAAATGAAATGAAATGAAATGACATGAAATGAAATGAAATGAAATGAAATGACATGAAATGAAATGAAATGAAATGAAATGAAATGACATGAAATGAAATGAAATGAATAAATGACATGAAATGAAATGAAATGAAATGAAATGAAATGACATGAAATGAAATGACATGAAATGAAATGAAATGAAATGAAATGACATGAAATGAAATGAAATGAAATGAAATGACATGAAATTAAATGAAATGAAATGAAATGACATGAAATGAAATGAAATGAAATGAAATGACATGAAATGAAATGAAATGAAATGAAATGAAATGACATGAAATGAAATGAAATGAAATGAAATGACATGAAATGAAATGAAATGAAATGAAATGACATGAAATGAAATGAAATGAAATGAAATGACATGAAATGAAATGAAATGAAATGAAATGACATGAAATGAAATGAAATGAAATGAAATGACATGAAATGAAATGACATGAAATGAAATGACATGAAATGAAATGAAATGAAATGACATGAAATGAAATGACATGAAATGACATGAAATGAAATCGAAATCGAAATGAAATGAAATGACATGAAATGAAATGAAATGAAATGAAATGAAATGAAATGACATGAAATGAAACGAAATGAAATGAAATGAAACGAAATGACATGAAATGAAATGAAATGAAATGAAATGACATGAAATGAAATGAAATGAAATGAAATGAAATGACATGAAATGAAATGAAATGAAATGAAATGAAATGACATGAAATGAAATGAAATGAAATGAAATGAAATGACATGAAATGAAATGAAATGAAATGAAATGAAATGAAATGAAATGAAATGACATGACATGACATGAAATGAAATGACATGAAATGAAATGAATGAATGAAAATGAAATGAAATGAAATGAAATGAAATGAAATGAAATGACATGAAATGACATGAAATGAAATGGAAAATGAAAAATTGAATGAAATGAAATGAAATGAAATGACATGAAATGAAATGAAATGAAATGAAATGAAATGAAATGAAATGAAATGACATGAAATGAAATGAAATGAAATGAAATGAAATGAAATGAAATGACATGAAATGAAATGACATGAAATGAAATGAAATGACATGAAATGAAATGAAATGAAATGAAATGAAATGACATGAAATGAAATGAAATGAAATGAAATGAAATGACATGAAATGAAATGAAATGAAATGAAATGAAATGAAATGAAATGAAATGAAATGACATGAAATGAAATGCAATGACATGACATGACATGAAATGAAATGAAATGAAATGAAATGAAATGAAATGACATGACATGAAATGAAATGAAATGACATGAAATGAAATGACATGACATGAAATGAAATGAAATGAAATGAAATGACATGAAATGAAATGAAATGAAATGAAATGACATGAAATGAAATGAAATGAAATGAAATGAAATGAAATGAAATGAAATGAAATGAAATGAAATGAAATGACATGAAATGACATGAAATGAAATGAAATGACATGAAATGAAATGAAATGAAATGAAATGAAATGACATGAAATGAAATGAAATGAAATGAAATGAAATGAAATGAAATGAAATGAAATGAAATGACATGAAATGAAATGAAATGAAATGAAATGAAAATGAAATGACATTACATGAAATGAAATGACATGAAATGAAATGAAATGAAATGAAATGAAATGAAATGAAATGAAATGAAATGAAATGACATGAAATGAAATGAAATGAAATGAAATGAAATGAAATGAAATGAAATGACATGAAATGACATGAAATGAAATGAAATGAAATGAAATGAAATGAAATGAAATGAAATGACATGAAATGACATGAAATGAAATGAAATGAAATGAAATGAAATGACATGACATGAAATGAAATGAAATGAAATGAAATGAAATGAAATGAAATGAAATGAAATGAAATGAAATGAAATGAAATGAAATGAAATGAAATGAAATGACATGAAATGAAATGAAATGAAATGAAATGAAATGAAATGAAATGACATGAAATGACATGAAATGAAATGAAATGAAATGAAATGAAAATGAAATGAAATGAAATGAAATGAAATGAAATGAAATGACATGAAATGAAATGAATTGACATGAAATGAAATGAAATGAAATGAAATGAAATGACATGAAATGAAATGAAATGACATGAAATGAAATGAAATGAAATGAAATGAAATGAAATGAAATGAAATGAAATGAAATGACATGAAATGAATGAAATGAAATGAAATGAAATGAAATGAAATGACATGAAATGAAATGAAATGAATGAAATGAAATGAAATGAAATGACATGAAATGAAATGAAATGAAATGAAATGAAATGACATGAAATGAAATGAAATGAAATGAAATGAAATGAAATGAAATGAAATGACATGAAATGAAATGAAATGACATGAAATGAAATGAAATGAAATGAAATGAAATGACATGAAATGAAATGAAATGAAATGAAATGACATGAAATGAAATGACATGAAATGACATGAAATGACATGACATGAAATGAAATGACATGAAATGAAATGACATGAAATGATATGAAATGAAATGAAATGAAATGAAATGACATGAAATGACATGAAATGAAATGACATGAAATGAAATGACATGAAATGAAATGAAATGAAATGAAATGAAATGAAATGAAATGAAATGAAATGAAATGAAATGAAATGAAATGACATGAAATGAAATGAAATGAAATGAAATGAAATGACATGAAATGAAATGAAATGAAATGAAATGAAATGAAATGAAATGAAATGAAATGACATGAAATGAAATGAAATGAAATGATATGAAATGAAATGAAATGAAATGAAATGAAATGACATGAAATGAAATGAAATGAAATGAAATGACATGAAATGAAATGAAATGAAATGACATGAAATGAAATGAAATGAAATGAAATGACATGAAATGAAATGAAATGAAATGAAATGACATGAAATGAAATGAAATGAAATGAAATGAAATGACATGAAATGAAATGAAATGAAATGAAATGACATGAAATGAAATGACATGAAATGACATGAAATGAAATGAAATGAAATGAAATGACATGAAATGAAATGAAATGAAATGAAATGAAATGAAATGAAATGAAATGAAATGAAATGAAATGACATGAAATGACATGAAATGACATGGACATGAAATGAAATGACTATGAAATGAAATGAAATGAAATGACATGACATGAAATGAAATGAATGAAATGAAATGAAATGAAATGAAATGAAATGAAATGAAATGAAATGAAATGAAATGACATGAAATGAAATGAAATGAAATGAAATGAAATGAAATGACATGAAATGAATGAAATGAAATGAAATGAATGACATGAATGAAATGAATGAATGAATAAATGACATGACATGAAATGACATGAAATACGACATGAAATGAAATGAAATGAAAATGACATGACATGACATGAAATGAAATGAAATGAAATGAAATGAAATGAAATGAAATGAATGCATGAAATGAAATGAAATGAAATGACATGAAATGAAATGACATGAAATGACATGAAATGAAATGAAATGAAATGAAATGAAATGAAATGACATGAAAATGAAATGAAATGAAATGAAATGAAATGAAATGAAATGAAATGACATGAAATCAAATGAAATGAAATGAAATGGAATGACATGAAATGAAATGAAATGAAATGAAATGAGAAATGAAATGAAATGAAATGAAATGAAATGAAATGAAATGAAAATGACATGAAATGAAATGAAATGAAATGAAATGACATGAAAATGAAATGAAATGAAATGAAATGAAATGAAATGAACTGAAATGAAATGAAATGAAATGAACTGAAATGAAATGAAATGAAATGAAATGAAATGAAATCGAAATGATTGAAATGAAATGAAATGAAATGAAATGAAATGAAATGAAATGAAATGAAATGAAATGAAATGAAATGAAATGAAATGACATGACATGAATGAAATGAAATGAAATGAAATGAAATGAAATGAATGAAATGAAATGACATGAAATGAAATGAAATGAAATGAAATGAAATGACATGAAATGACATGAAATGACATGAAATGAAATGAAATGAAATGAAATGAAATGAAATGAATGAAATGAAATGAAATGAAATGAAATGAAATGACATGAAATGAAATGAAATGAAATGAAATGAAATGAAATGAAATGAATGAAATGAAATGAAATGAAATGAAATGACATGAAATGACATGAAATGAAATGAAATGAAATGAATGAAATGAAATGAAATGAAATGAAATGAAATGAATGAATATGAGAATGAAATGACATGAAATGAAATGAAATGAAATGAAATGAAATGAAATGACATGAAATGAAATGAAAGAAATGAAATGAAATGACATGAAATGAAATGAAATGAAATGAAATGAAATGAAATAAATGAAATGAAATGAAATGAAATGAAATGAAATGAAATGAAATGAAATGAAATGACATGAATGAAATGAAATGAAATGAAATGAAATGAAATGACATGAAATGAATGAAATGACATGAAATGAAATGAAATGACATGAAATGAAATGAAATGAAATGAAATGAAATGAAATGAAATGAAATGAAATGAAATGAAATGAAATGAAATGAAATGACATGAAATGAAATGAAATGACATGAAATGAAATTGAAATGAAATGAAATGAAATGAAAATGAAATGACATGAAATGAAATGAAATGAAATGAAATGAAATGAAATGAACATGACAATGAAATGAAATGACATGAAATGAAATGAAATGAAATGAAATGAAGACATGAAATGACATGAAATGAAATGACATGAAATGACATGACATGAAAAGAAATGAAATGAAATGAAATGAAATGAAATGACATCAATGAAATGAAATGAAATGAAATGAAATGAAATGACATGAAATGAAATGAAATGAAATGAAATGAAATGAAATGAAATGAAATGAAATGACATGAAATGAAATGAAATGAAATGAAATGAAAGAAATGAAATGAAATGAAGTGAAATGACATGAAATGAAATGAAATGAAATGAAATGAAATGAAATGAAATGACATTGAAATGAAATGACATGAAATGAACTGAAATGAAATGAAATGAAATGAAATGAAATGAAATGAAATGACATGAAATGACATGAAATGAAATGAAATGAAATGAAATGAAATGAAATGAAATGAAATGAAATGAAATGAAATGAAATGAAATGACATGAAATGAAATGAAATGACATGAAATGAAATGAAATGAAATGAAATGAAATGAAATGAAATGAATGAAATGACTGAAATGAAATGAAATGAAATGAAATGAATTGAAATGAAATGAAATGAAATGACATGAAATGAAATGAAATGAAATGAAATGAAATGAAATGAAATGACATTACATGAATGAAATGACATGAAATGAAATGAAATGAAATGAAATGAAATGAAATGAAATTACATGAAATGACATGAAATGAAATGAAATGAAATGAAATGAAATGAAATGAATGAAATGACATGAAATGACATGAAATGAAATGAAATGAAATGAATGAAATGAAATGACATGAAATGACATGAAATGAAATGAAATGAAATGACATGACATGACATGAAATGAAATGAAATGAAATGAAATAAAATGAAATGAAATGAAATGAAATGAAATGAAATGAAATGAAATGACATGAAATTAAATGAAATGAAATGAAATGAAATGAAATGAAATGACATGAAATGACATGAAATGAAATGAAATGAAATGAAATGAAATGAAATGAAATGAAATGAAATGACATGAAATGAAATGAATTGACATGAAATGAAATGAAATGAAATGAATGAATGAAATGACATGAATGAAATTGAAATACATGAAATGAAATGAAATGAAATGAATGAAATGAAATGAAATGAAATGAAATGAAATGAAATGAAATGAAATGAAATGAAATGAAATGAAATGACTATGAATGAAATGAATGAAATGAAATGAAATGAAATGAAAATGAAAGAATGACATGAATGAAATGAAATGAAATGAAATGACATGAAATGAAATGAAATGAAATGAAATGAAATGAAATGAATGAAATGACATGAATGAAATGAAATGACATGAAATGAAATGAAATGAAATGAATGAAATGACATGAAATGAAATGAATGAAATGAAATGAAATGACATGAAATGATATGACATGAAATGACATGAAATGACATGACATGAATGGAAATGAAATGACATGAAATGACATGAAATGAAATGAAATGAAATGAACTGAAATGAAATGACATGAAATGACATGAAATGAAATGACATGAAATGAAATGAAATGAAATGAAATGAAATGAAATGAAATGAAATGAAATGAAATGACTGAAATGAAATGAAATGAAATGAAATGAAATGACATGAAATGAAATGAAATGAAATGAAATGAAATGAAATGGACATGAAATGAAATGAAATGAAATGAAATGAAATGAAATGAAATGAAATTGAAATGACATGAAATGAAATGAAATGATATGAAATGAAATGAAATGAAATGAAATGAAATGAAATGACATGAAATGAAATGAAATGAAATGAAATGAATGAAATGAAATGTAATGAAATGACATGAAATGAAATGAAATGAAATGGAATGAAATGAAATGAAATGAAATGAAATGAAATGAAATGACATGATGAATGACATGAAATGAAATGAAATGAAATGAAATGACATGAATGAAATGACATGAAATGACATGAAATGAAATGAAATGACATGAAATGACATGAAATGACTGAATGAAATGACATGAAATGAAATGAAATGAAATGAAATGAAATGAAATGAAATGACATGAAATGAAATGAAATGAAATGAAATGAAATGAAATGAAATGACATGAAATGAAATGAAATGAAATGAAATGAAATGAAATGACATGAAATGAAATGAAATGAAATGACATGACATGAAATGAAATGAAATGAAATGAAATGACATGAAATGAAATGGACATGAAATGACATGAAATGAAATGACATGACATGAAATGAAATGAAATGAAATGAAATGAAATGAAATGAAATGACATGAAATGAAATGAAATGAAATGACATGAAATGAAATGACATGAAATGACATGAAATGAAATGAAATGAAATGAAATGAAATGAAATGACATGAAATGAAATGAAATGACATGAAATGAA
The DNA here is from genome assembly GCA_036785375.1 of Leucoraja ocellata. Taxonomy (NCBI): domain Eukaryota; kingdom Metazoa; phylum Chordata; class Chondrichthyes; order Rajiformes; family Rajidae; genus Leucoraja; species Leucoraja ocellata. The sequence continues at coordinate 26,266 of JAWMAR010004334.1, read as the reverse complement.
ATGAAATGAAATGACATGAAATGAAATGAAATGAAATGAAATGAAATGGAATGACATGAAATGAATGAAATGAATGAAATGAAATGAAATGACATGAAATGAAATGAAATGAAATGACATGAAATGAAATGAAATGAAATGAAATGAAATGAAATGAAATGACATGATATGAAATGAAATGAAATGAAATGAAATGAAATGACATGAAATGAAATGACATGAAATGAAATGAAATGAAATGAAATGACATGAAATGACATGAAATGAAATGACATGAAATGACATGACATGAATGAAATGAAATGAAATGAAATGAAATGAAATGACATGAAATGAAATGAAATGAAATGAAATGAAATGAAATGAAATGAAATGACATGAAATGAAATGACATGAAATGACATGAAATGAAATGAAATGAAATGAAATGAAATGAAATGACATGAAATGACATGAAATGAAATGAAATGAAATGAAATGAAATGAAATGAAATGACATGAAATGAAATGAAATGAAATGAAATGAAATGAAATGAATGAAATGACATGACATGAAATGAAATGACATGAAATGAAATGAAATGAAATGAAATGACATGAAATGAAATGAAATGACATGAAATGAAATGAAATGAAATGAAATGAAATGAAATGAAATGACATGAAATGAAATGAAATGAAATGAAATGAAATGAAATGACATGAAATGAAATGACATGACATGACATGAAATGACATGAAATGAAATGAAATGAAATGAAATGACATGAAATGAATGAATTGAAATGAAATGAAATGAAATGAAATGAAATGAAATGAAATGACATGAAATGAAATGAAATGAAATGAAATGACATGAATGAAATGAAATGACATGAAATGAAATGAAATGAAATGAAATGAAATGAATGAAATGAAATGAAATGAAATGACATGAATGAAATGAAATGAAATGAAATGAAATGACATGAAATGAAATGAAATGACATGAAATGAAATGAAATGAAATGACATGAAATGACATGAAATGACATGAAATGAAATGAAATGAAATGAAATGAAATGACATGAAATGAAATGAAATGAAATGAAATGAAATGAAATGAAATGAAATGAAATGACATGAAATGACATGAAATGAAATGAAATGAAATGAAATGACATGAAATGACATGAAATGAAATGAAATGAAATGACATGAAATGAATGAAATGAAATGAAATGAAATGACATGAAATGAAAATGAAATGAAATGAAATGAAATGAAATGAAATGAAATGAAATGACATGAAATGACATGAAATGAAATGAAATGAATAGAAATGAAATGAAATGAAATGAAATGAAATGAAATGAAATGACATGAAATGAAATGAAATGAAATGAAATGAAATGAAATGACATGAAATGAAATGACATGAAATGACATGACATGAAATGACATGACATGAAATGAAATGAAATGAAATGAAATGAAATGAAATGAAATGAAATGAAATGAAATGACATGAAATGAAATGAAATGAAATGAAATGAAATGAAATGAAATGAAATGACATGAAATGAAATGAAATGAAATGAAATGAAATGACATGAAATGAAATGAAATGAAATGAAATGACATGAAATGAAATGAAATGAAATGAAATGAAATGAAATGAAATGAAATGACATGAAATGAAATGACATGAAATGAAATGAAATGAAATGAAATGAAATGAAATGAAATGACATGAAATGAAATAACATGAAATGACATGACATGAAATGAAATGAAATGAAATGAAATGAAATGAAATGACATGAAATGAAATGAAATGAAATGAAATGAAATGAAATGAAATGAAATGAAATGAAATGAAATGAAATGACATGAAATGAAATGACATGAAATGAAATGAAATGAAATGAAATGAAATGACATGAAATGAAATGACATGAAATGAAATGACATGAAATGAAATGAAATGAAATGAAATGAAATGACATGAAATGAAATGAAATGAAATGAAATGAAATGAAATGAAATGAAATGACATGAAATGAAATGAAATGAAATGAAATGAAATGAAATGAAATGACATGACATGAAATGAAATGAAATGACATGAAATGACATGAAATGAAAATGAAATGAAATGAAATGAAATGAAATGAAATGAAATGACATGAAATGAAATGAAATGAAATGAAATGAAATGAAATGAAATGAAATGACATGAAATGAAATGACATGAAATGAAATGAAATGAAATGAAATGAAATGAAATGACATGAAATGACATGAAATGAAATGAAATGAAATTAAATGAAATGACATGAAATGAAATGAAATGAAATGAAATGAAATGAAATGAAATGACATGAAATGAAATGAAATGAAATGAAATGAAATGAAATGAAATGACATGAAATGAAATGAAATGAATGAATGAAATGACATGAAATGAAATGAAATGAAATGAAATGAAATGAAATGAAATGAAATGACATGAAATGAAATGACATGACATGAAATGAAATGAAATGAAATGAAATGCAATGAAATGAAATGAAATGAAATGAAATGACATGAAATGAAATGAAATGAAATGAAATGAAATGAAATGAAATGAAATGACATGAAATGAAATGAAATGAAATGAAATGAAATGACATGAAATGAAATGAAATGACATGAAATGAAATGAAATGAAATGAAATGAAATGACATGAAATTACATGAAATGAAATGACATGAAATGAAATGACATGAAATGAAATGACATGAAATGAAATGAAATGAAATGACATGAAATTACATGAAATGAATTGAAATGAAATGAAATGAAATGACATGAAATGAAATGACATGAAATGAAATGACATGAAATGAAATGACATGAAATGAAATGAAATGAAATGACATGAAATGAATGAAATGAAATGAAATGAAATGAAATGAAATGAAATGAAATGACATGAAATGAAATGACATGAAATGAAATGACATGAAATGACATGAAATGAAATGAAATGAAATGAAATGACATGAAATGAAATGAAATGAAATGAAATGAAATGAAATGAAATGAAATGAAATGAAATGAAATGACATGAAATGAAATGAAATGAAATGAAATGAAATGAAATGAAATGAAATGAAATGACATGGACATGACATGACATGAATGAAATGAAATGAAATGACATGAAATGAATGAAATGAAATGAAATGAAATGAAATGACATGAAATGAAATGAAATGAAATGAAATGAAATGAAATGAAATGAAATGACATGAAATGACATGAAATGAAATGAAATGAAATGAAATGAAATGAAATGACATGAAATGAAATGAAATGGCATGAATGAAATGAAATGAAATGAAATGAAATGAAATGAAATGACATGACATGACATGACATGAAATGACATGAAATGAAATGACATGAAATGAAATGAAATGAAATGAAATGAAATGACATGACATGAAATGAAATGACATGAAATGAAATGAAATGAAATGAAATGAAATGAAATGAAATGAAATGAAATGAAATGACATGAAATGAAATGAAATGAAATGAAATGAAATGAAATGAAATGAAATGAAATGAAATGACATGACATGACATGACATGAAATGAAATGAAATGAAATGAAATGAAATGAAATGAAATGACATGAAATGAAATGAAATGAAATGAAATGAAATGACATGAAATGACATGAAATGAAATGAAATGAAATGAAATGAAATGAAATGAAATGAAATGAAATGAAATGAAATGACATGAAATGAAATGAAATGAAATGAAATGAAATGACATGAAATGACATGAAATGAAATGACATGAAATGACATGAAATGACATGACATGAAATGAAATGAAATGAAATGAAATGAAATGAATGAAATGAAATGAAATGAAATGAAATGAAATGAAATGAAATGAAATGAAATGAAATGAAATGAATGAAATGACATGAAATGAAATGAAATATGAAATGACATGAAATGAAATGACATGAAATGAAATGAAATGAAATGAAATGAAATGACATGAAATGAAATGACATGAAATGAAATGAAATGAAATGAATGAAATGAAATGAAATGACATGAAATGAAATGAAATGAAATGAAATGAAATGAAATGAAATGAAATGAATGAAATGAAATGAAATGAAATGAAATGAAATGAAATGACATGAAATGACATGAAATGAAATGAAATGAAATGACATGAAATGAAAGAAATGACATGAAATGAAATGACATGAAATGACATGAAATGACATGAAATGAAATGACATGAAATGACATGAAATGACATGAAATGAAATGAAATGAAATGAAATGAAATGAAATGAAATGACATGACATGACATGACATGACATGAAATGAAATGAAATGAAATGAAATGAAATGACATGACATGAAATGAAATGAAATGACATGAAATGACATGAAATGAAATGAAATGAAATGAAATGAAATGACATGAAATGAAATGAAATGAATGAAATGAAATGAAATGAAATGACATGAATGAAATGACATGAAATGAAATGAAATGAAATGAAATGAAATGAAATGAAATGAAATGACATGAAATGAAATGAAATGAAATGAAATGAAATGACATGAAATGAAATGACATGAAATGAAATGAAATGAAATGAAATGAAATGAAATGAAATGACATGAAATGAAATGAAATGAAATGAAATGAAATGAAATGAAATGAATGAAATGACATGAAATGAAATGAAATGAAATGAAATGAAATGAAATGACATGAAATGAAATGAAATGAAATGAAATGAAATGACATGAAATGAAATGAAATGAAATGACATGAAATGAAATGACATGACATGAAATGACATGACATGAAATGAAATGAAATGAAATGAAATGAAATGAAATGAAATGAAATGACATGAAATGAAATGAAATGAAATGAAATGAAATGAAATGACATGAAATGAAATGAAATGAAATGACATGAAATGAAATGACATGAAATGAAATGAAATGAAATGAAATGAAATGAAATGACATGAAATGACATGAAATGAAATGACATGAAATGAAATGACATGAAATGAAATGACATGAAATGAAATGAAATGAAATGACATGAAATTACATGAAATGAAATGAAATGAAATGAAATGAAATGACATGAATGAAATGACATGAAATGAAATGACATGAAATGAAATGACATGAAATGAATGAAATGAAATGACATGAAATGAAATGAAATGAAATGAATGAAATGAAATGAAATGAAATGAAATGACATGAAATGAAATGACATGAAATGAAATGAAATGAAATGACATGAAATGAATGAAATGAAATGAAATGAAATGACATGAAATGAAATGAAATGAAATGAAATGAAATGAAATGAAATGAAATGAAATGAAATGAATGACATGAAATGAAATGACATGAAATGAAATGAAATGAAATGAAATGAAATGAAATGAAATGAAATGAAATGAAATGACATGAAATGACATGAAATGAAATGAAATGAAATGAAATGAAATGAAATGAAATGACATGACATGACATGAAATGACATGAAATGAAATGAAATGACATGAAATGAAATGAAATGAAATGAAATGAAATGAAATGACATGACATGAAATGAAATGACATGAAATGAAATGAAATGAATGACATGAAATGAAATGACATGAAATGAATGAAATGAAATGACATGACATGAAATGAAATGACATGAAATGAAATGAATGAAATGAAATGAAATGAAATGAAATGAAATGAAATGACATGAAATGAAATGAAATGAAATGAAATGAAATGACATGAAACGAAATGAAATGAAATGACATGAAATGAAATGACATGACATGAAATGAAATGACATGAAATGAAATGACATGAAATGAAATGAAATGAAATGACATGACATGAAATGAATGAAATGACATGAAATGAAATGACATGACATGAAATGAAATGAAATGACATGACATGAAATGAAATGACATGAAATGAAATGAAATGAAATGACATGAAATGAAATGAAATGACATGAAATGAAATGACATGACAAGAAATGAAATGAAATGACATGACATGAAATGAAATGAAATGAAATGAATGAAATGAAATGAAATGAAATGAATGAAATGACATGAAATGAAATGAAATGACATGAAATGAAATGACATGAAATGAAATGAAATGAAATGACATGAAATGAAATGAAATGAAATGACATGACATGAAATGAAATGAAATGAAATGAAATGAAATGAAATGACATGAAATGAAATGAAATGAAATGAAATGAATGAATGACATGAAATGACATGAAATGAAATTAAATGAAATGACATGAAATGACATGACATGAAATGAAATGAAATGACATGACATGACATGAAATGAAATGAAATGAAATGAAATGAAATGAAATGAAATGACATGAAATGAAATGAAATGAAATGAAATGAAATGAAATGAAATGAAATGACATGAAATGAAATGACATGAAATGAAATGAAATGAAATGAAATGAAATGAATGAAATGAAATGACATGAAATGAAATGAATGAAATGAAATGAAATGAAATGAAATGACATGAAATGAAATGAAATGAAATGAAATGAAATGAAATGAAATGACATGAAATGAAATGAAATGAAATGAAATGAAATGAAATGAAATGAAATGACATGAAATGAAATGAAATGAAATGAAATGAAATGAAATGACATGAAATGAAATGAAATGAAATGAAATGAAATGACATGAAATGAAATGAAATGAAATGACATGAAATGAAAATGACATGACATGAAATGACATGACATGAAATGAAATGAAATGAAATGAAATGAAATGAAATGACATGAAATGAAATGAAATGAAATGAAATGAAATGAAATGACATGAAATGAAATGAAATGAAATGAAATGAAATGACATGAAATGAATGACATGAAATGAAATGAAATGAAATGAAATGAAATGACATGAAATGACATGAAATGAAATGACATGAAATGAAATGACATGAAATGAAATGACATGAAATGAAATGAAATGAAATGACATGAAATTACATGAAATGAAATGAAATGAAATGAAATGACATGAAATGAAATGACATGAAATGAAATGACATGAAATGAAATGACATGAAATGAAATGAAATGAAATGACATGAAATGAAATGAAATGAAATGAAATGAAATGAAATGAAATGAAATGAAATGACATGAAATGAAATGACATGAAATGAAATGAAATGAAATGACATGAAATGAAATGAAATGAAATGAAATGAAATGACATGAAATGAAATGAAATGAAATGAAATGAAATGAAATGAATGAAATGAAATGAAATGACATGAAATGAAATGACATGAAATGAAATGAAATGAAATGAAATGAAATGAAATGAAATGAAATGAAATGAAATGACATGAAATGACATGAAATGAAATGAAATGAAATGAAATGAAATGAAATGAAATGACATGACATGACATGAAATGACATGAAATGAAATGACATGAAATGAAATGAAATGAAATGAAATGAAATGAAATGACATGACATGAAATGAAATGACATGAAATGAAATGAAATGAAATGACATGAAATGAAATGACATGAAATGAAATGAAATGAAATGACATGACATGAAATGAAATGACATGAAATGAAATGAAATGAAATGAAATGAAATGAAATGAAATGAAATGAAATGAAATGAAATGACATGAAATGAAATGAAATGAAATGAAATGAAATGAAATGAAATGAAATGACATGAAACGAAATGAAATGAAATGACATGAAATGAAATGACATGACATGAAATGAAATGAAATGACATGAAATGAAATGACATGAAATGAAATGAAATGAAATGACATGACATGAAATGGAATGAAATGACATGAAATGAAATGACATGACATGAAATGAAATGAAATGACATGACATGAAATGAAATGACATGAAATGAAATGAAATGAAATGACATGAAATGAAATGAAATGACATGAAATGAAATGACATGACATGAAATGAAATGAAATGACATGACATGAAATGAAATGAAATGAAATGAAATGAAATGGAAATGAAATGAAATGAAATGACATGAAATGAAATGAAATGAAATGACATGAAATGAAATGACATGAAATGAAATGAAATGAAATGACATGAAATGAAATGAAATGAAATGACATGACATGAAATGAAATGAAATGAAATGAAATGAAATGAAATGACATGAAATGAAATGAAATGAAATGAAATGAAATGAAATGACATGAAATGACATGAAATGAAATTAAATGAAATGACATGAAATGAAATGACATGAAATGAAATGAAATGAAATGAAATGAAATGACATGAAATGAAATGAAATTAAATGACATGAAATGAAATGACATGAAATGAAATGACATGAAATGAAATGAAATGAAATTAAATGACATGAAATGAAATGAAATGAAATGAAATGAAATGACATGAAATGAAATGACATGAAATGAAATGAAATGAAATTAAATTAAATTAAATGAAATGAAATGAAATGACATGAAATGAAATGACATGAAATGAAATGAAATGAAATGACATGAAATGAAATGAAATGAAATGAAATGAAATGACATGACATGAAATGAAATGACATGAAATGAAATGAAATGAAATGAAATGACATGAAATGAAGTGACATGAAATGAAATGAAATGAAATGAAATGAAATGACATGAAATGAAATGAAATGACATGACATGAAATGAAATGACATGAAATGAAATGAAATGACATGAAATGAAATGAAATGACATGAAATGAAATGACATGAAATGAAATGAAATGAAATGAAATGAAATGAAATGAAATGAAATGAAATGACATGAAATGACATGAAATGAAATGAAATGAAATGAAATGACATGAAATGAAATGAAATGAAATGAAATGAAATGACATGAAATGAAATGAAATGACATGAAATGAAATGAAATGAAATTAAATGAAATGAAATGAAATGAAATGACATGAAATGAAATGACATGAAATGAAATGAAATGAAATGAAATGACATGACATGAAATGAAATGACATGAAATGAAATGACATGACATGAAATGAAATGACATGAAATGAAATGACATGAAATGAAATGAAATGACATGACATGAAATGAAATGACATGAAATGAATGAAATGAAATGAAATGACATGAAATGAAATGAAATGAAATGAAATGAAATGAAATGAAATGAAATGAAATGACATGAAATGAAATGAAATGAAATGACATGAAATGAAATGACATGACATGAAATGACATGACATGAAATGAAATGAAATGACATGAAATGAAATGACATGAAATGAAATGAAATGAAATGACATGACATGCAATGAAATGAAATGCCATGAAATGAAATGACATGACATGACATGAAATGAAATGAAATGACATGACATGAAATGAAATGACATGAAATGAAATGAAATGACATGAAATGAAATGAAATGAAATGAAATGAAATGAAATGACATGAAATGAAATGAAATGAAATGACATGAAATGAAATGACATGAAATGAAATGAAATGAAATGACATGAAATGAAATGAAATGAAATGACATGACATGAAATGAAATGACATGAAATGAAATGAAATGAAATGAAATGAAATGAAATGAAATGAAATGACATGAAATGAAATGAAATGACATGAAATGAAATGAAATGAAATGAAATGAAATGAAATGAAATGAAATGACATGAAATGAAATGAAATGAAATGACATGAAATGAAATGAAATGAAATGAAATGAAATGAAATGACATGAAATGAAATGACATGAAATGAAATGAAATGAAATGAAATGAAATGAAATGAAATGACATGAAATGAAATGAAATGAAATGACATGAAATGAAATGAAATGAAATGAAATGAAATGACATGAAATGAAATGACATGAAATGAAATGAAATGAAATGAAATGAAATGAAATGACATGAAATGAAATGACATGAAATGAAATGAAATGAAATGAAATGAAATGAAATGAAATGACATGAAATGAAATGACATGAAATGAAATGAAATGAAATGAAATGAAATGAAATGACATGAAATGAAATGACATGACATGACATGACATGAAATGAAATGACATGAATTGAAATGAAATGACATGAAATGAAATGAAATGACATGAAATGAAATGAAATGACATGAAATGAAATGACATGAAATGAAATGAAATGACATGACATGAAATGAAATGACATGAAATGAATGAAATGAAATGAAATGACATGAAATGAAATGAAATGAAATGAAATGAAATGAAATGAAATGAAATGAAATGACATGAAATGAAATGAAATGAAATGAAATGAAATGAAATGAAATGAAATGAAATGAAATGAAATGACATGAAATGAAATGAAATGAAATGACATGAAATGAAATGACATGACATGAAATGACATGACATGACATGAAATGAAATGAAATGACATGAAATGAAATGAAATGACATGAAATGAAATGAAATGAAATGAAATGACATGACATGAAATGAAATGAAATGACATGAAATGAAATGACATGACATGAAATGAAATGAAATGACATGACATGAAATGAAATGACATGAAATGAAATGAAATGACATGAAATGAAATGAAATGAAATGAAATGAAATGAAATGAAATGACATGAAATGAAATGAAATGAAATGACATGAAATGAAATGACATGAAATGAAATGAAATGAAATGAAATGACATGAAATGAAATGAAATGAAATGACATGACATGAAATGAAATGACATGAAATGAAATGAAATGAAATGAAATGAAATGAAATGAAATGACATGAAATGAAATGAAATGAAATGAAATGAAATGACATGAAATGAAATGAAATGAAATGAAATGAAATGAAATGAAATGACATGAAATGAAATGAAATGAAATGAAATGACATGAAATGAAATGAAATGAAATGAAATGAAATGAAATGAAATGACATGAAATGAAATGACATGAAATGACATGACATGACATGACATGAAATGAAATGAAATGAAATGAAATGAAATGAAATGAAATGAAATGACATTAAATGAAATGAAATGAAATGAAATGAAATGAAATGAAATGAAATGAAATGAAATGAAATGAAATGACATGAAATGAAATGAAATGAAATGAAATGACATGAAATGAAATGAAATGAAATGAAATGAAATGACATGAAATGAAATGACATGAAATGACATGACATGACATGAAATGAAATGACATGAAATGAAATGAAATGACATGACATGAAATGACATGACATGAAATGAAATGAAATGACATGAAATGAAATGACATGAAATGAAATGACATGACATGAAATGAAATGACATGAAATGAAATGAAATGACATGACATGAAATGACATGAAATGAAATGACATGAAATGAAATGACTTGAAATGAAATGAAATGACATGAAATGAAATGAAATGACATGAAATGAAATGAAATGAAATTAAATGAAATGAAATGAAATGAAATGAATTGAAATGAAATGAAATGAAATGAAATGAAATGAAACGAAATGAAATGAAATGAAATGAAATGAAATGAAATGAAATGAAATGAAATGAAATGACATGAAATGACATGAAATGAAATGAAATGAAATGAAATGAAATGAAATGAAATGAAATGACATGACATGACATGACATGACATGAAATGAAATGAAATGAAATGAAATGAAATGAAATGAAATGAAATTACATGAAATGAAATGACATGAAATGAAATGAAATGAAATGAAATGAAATGAAATGAAATGAAATGACATGAAATGAAATGAAATGAAATGAAATGAAATGACATGAAATGAAATGAAATGAAATGAAATGAAATGAAATGACATGAAATGAAATGAAATGACATGAAATGAAATGAAATGAAATGAAATGAAATGAAATGAAATGACATGACATGAAATGAAATGACATGAAATGACATGACATGACATGAAATGAAATGACATGAAATGAAATGAAATGACATGACATGAAATGACATGAAATGAAATGAAATGACATGAAATGAAATGACATGAAATGAAATGACATGACATGAAATGAAATGACATGAAATGAAATGAAATGACATGACATGAAATGACATGAAATGAAATGACATGAAATGAAATGACATGAAATGAAATGAAATGACATGAAATGAAATGAAATGACATGAAATGAAATGAAATGAAATTAAATGAAATGAAATGAAATGAAATGAAATGAATTGAAATGAAATGAAATGAAATGAAATGAAATGAAACGAAATGAAATGAAATGACATGAAATGAAATGAAATGAAATGAAATGAAATGAAATGAAATGAAATGACATGAAATGACATGAAATGAAATGAAATGAAATGAAATGAAATGAAATGAAATGAAATGACATGACATGACATGACATGACATGAAATGAAATGCAATGAAATGAAATGAAATGAAATGAAATGAAATGAAATGAAATGACATGAAATGAAATGAAATGAAATGAAATGAAATGAAATGAAATGAAATGAAATGAAATGACATGAAATGAAATGAAATGAAATGAAATGGAAATGACATGAAATGAAATGAAATGAAATGAAATGAAATGAAATGACATGAAATGAAATGAAATGAAATGAAATGAAATGACATGAAATGAAATGAAATGAAATGAAATGAAATGACATGAAATGAAATGAAATGAAATGAAATGAAATGAAATGAAATGACATGAAATGACATGAAATGACATGAAATGAAATGAAATGAAATGAAATGAAATGAAATGAAATGACATGAAATGAAATGAAATGAAATGAAATGAAATGAAATGAAATGAAATGACATGAAATGAAATGAAATGAAATGACATGAAATGAAATGACATGAAATGAAATGAAATGAAATGACATGAAATGAAATGAAATGAAATGACATGACATGAAATGAAATGACATGAAATGAAATGAAATGAAATGAAATGAAATGAAATGAAATGAAATGACATGAAATGAAATGAAATGACATGAAATGAAATGAAATGAAATGAAATGAAATGAAATGAAATGAAATGACATGAAATGAAATGAAATGAAATGAAATGACATGAAATGAAATGAAATGAAATGAAATGAAATGAAATGACATGAAATGAAATGACATGAAATGAAATGAAATGAAATGAAATGAAATGAAATGAAATGACATGAAATGAAATGAAATGAAATGACATGAAATGAAATGAAATGAAATGAAATGAAATGACATGAAATGAAATGACATGAAATGAAATGAAATGAAATGAAATGAAATGAAATGACATGAAATGAAATGACATGAAATGAAATGAAATGAAATGAAATGAAATGACATGACATGAAATGAAATGAAATGAAATGAAATGAAATGAAATGACATGAAATGAAATGAAATGAAATGACATGAAATGAAATGACATGAAATGAAATGAAATGAAATGAAATGAAATGAAATGACATGAAATGAAATGACATGACATGACATGACATGAAATGAAATGACATGAATTGAAATGAAATGACATGAAATGAAATGAAATGACATGAAATGAAATGAAATGACATGAAATGAAATGACATGAAATGAAATGAAATGACATGACATGAAATGAAATGACATGAAATGACATAAATTTGAAATGAAATGAAATGACATGAAATGAAATGAAATGAAATGAAATGAAATGAAATGAAATGAAATGACATGAAATGAAATGAAATGAAATGAAATGAAATGAAATGAAATGAAATGAAATGAAATGACATGAAATGAAATGAAATGAAATGACATGAAATGAAATGACATGACATGAAATGACATGACATGACATGAAATGAAATGAAATGACATGAAATGAAATGAAATGACATGAAATGAAATGAAATGAAATGAAATGACATGACATGAAATGAAATGAAATGACATGAAATGAAATGACATGACATGAAATGAAATGAAATGACATGACATGAAATGAAATGACATGAAATGAAATGAAATGACATGAAATGAAATGAAATGAAATGAAATGAAATGAAATGAAATGAAATGACATGAAATGAAATGAAATGAAATGACATGAAATGAAATGACATGAAATGAAATGAAATGAAATGAAATGACATGAAATGAAATGAAATGAAATGACATGACATGAATGAAATGACATGAAATGAAATGAAATGAAATGAAATGAAATGAAATGAAATGAAATGACATGAAATGAAATGAAATGAAATGAAATGAAATGACATGAAATGAAATGAAATGAAATGAAATGAAATGAAATGAAATGAAATGAAATGAAATGAAATGAAATGACATGAAATGAAATGAAATGAAATGAAATGAAATGAAATGAAATGACATGAAATGAAATGAAATGAAATGACATGACATGACATGAAATGAAATGAAATGAAATGAAATGAAATGAAATGAAATGAAATGACATTAAATGAAATGAAATGAAATGAAATGAAATGAAATGAAATGAAATGAAATGAAATGAAATGACATGAAATGAAATGAAATGAAATGAAATGACATGAAATGAAATGAAATGAAATGAAATGAAATGACATGAAATGAAATGACATGAAATGACATGACATGACATGAAATGAAATGACATGAAATGAAATGAAATGACATGACATGAAATGACATGACATGAAATGAAATGAAATGACATGAAATGAAATGACATGAAATGAAATGACATGACATGAAATGAAATGACATGAAATGAAATGAAATGACATGACATGAAATGACATGAAATGAAATGACATGAAATGAAATGACTTGAAATGAAATGAAATGACATGAAATGAAATGAAATGACATGAAATGAAATGAAATGAAATTAAATGAAATGAAATGAAATGAAATGAATTGAAATGAAATGAAATGAAATGAAATGAAATGAAACGAAATGAAATGAAATGACATGAAATGAAATGAAATGAAATGAAATGAAATGAAATGAAATGAAATGACATGAAATGACATGAAATGACATGAAATGAAATGAAATGAAATGAAATGAAATGAAATGAAATGAAATGAAATGAAATGACATGACATGACATGACATGAAATGAAATGAAATGAAATGAAATGAAATGAAATGAAATGAAATTACATGAAATGAAATGACATGAAATGAAATGAAATGAAATGAAATGAAATGAAATGAAATGAAATGACATGAAATGAAATGAAATGAAATGAAATGAAATGACATGAAATGAAATGAAATGAAATGAAATGAAATGAAATGACATGAAATGAAATGAAATGACATGAAATGAAATGAAATGAAATGAAATGACATGAAATGAAATGACATGAAATGACATGACATGACATGAAATGAAATGACATGAAATGAAATGAAATGACATGACATGAAATGACATGAAATGAAATGAAATGACATGAAATGAAATGACATGAAATGAAATGACATGACATGAAATGAAATGACATGAAATGAAATGAAATGACATGACATGAAATGACATGAAATGAAATGACATGAAATGAAATGACATGAAATGAAATGAAATGACATGAAATGAAATGAAATGACATGAAATGAAATGAAATGAAATGAAATGAAATGAAATGAAATGAAATGAAATGAAATGAATTGAAATGAAATGAAATGAAATGAAATGAAATGAAATGAAATGAAATGAAATGACATGAAATGAAATGAAATGAAATGAAATGAAATGAAATGAAATGAAATGACATGAAATGACATGAAATGAAATGAAATGAAATGAAATGAAATGAAATGAAATGACATGACATGACATGACATGACATGAAATGAAATGAAATGAAATGAAATGAAATGAAATGAAATGAAATTACATGAAATGAAATGACATGAAATGAAATGAAATGAAATGAAATGAAATGAAATGAAATGAAATGAAATGAAATGAAATGACATGAAATGAAATGAAATGAAATGAAATGAAATGAAATGACATGAAATGAAATGAAATGAAATGAAATGAAATGAAATGACATGAAATGAAATGAAATGAAATGAAATGAAATGACATGAAATGAAATGAAATGAAATGAAATGAAATGACATGAAATGAAATGAAATGAAATGAAATGAAATGAAATGAAATGACATGAAATGACATGAAATGACATGAAATGAAATGAAATGAAATGAAATGAAATGAAATGAAATGAAATGAAATGACATGAAATGAAATGAAATGAAATGACATGAAATGAAATGACATGACATGACATGACATGAAATGAAATGAAATGAAATGAAATGAAATGAAATGAAATGAAATGAAATGACATGAAATGAAATGAAATGAAATGAAATGAAATGACATGAAATGAAATGAAATGAAATGAAATGACATGAAATGAAATGAAATGACATGAAATGAAATGAAATGAAATGAAATGAAATGAAATGAAATGAAATGACATGGAATGACATGAAATGAAATGACATGAAATGAAATGACATGAAATGAAATGACATGAAATGAAATGAAATGAAATGACATGAAATGACATGAAATGAAATGAAATGAAATGACATGAAATGAAATGACATGAAATGACATGACATGAAATGAAATGAAATGAAATGACATGAAATGACATGACATGAAATGAAATGAAATGAAATGACATGAAATGAAATGAAATGAAATGACATGAAATGACATGAAATGAAATGACATGAAATGACATGAAATGAAATGAAATGAAATGAAATGAAATGAAATGACATGAAATGACATGAAATGAAATGAAATGAAATGAAATGACATGAAATGAAATGAAATGAAATGAAATGAAATGACATGAAATGAAATGAAATGAAATGAAATGACATGAAATGAAATGAAATGAAATGACATGAAATGACATGAAATGAAATGACATGAAATGAAATGAAATGAAATGACATGAAATGAAATGAAATGAAATGAAATGAAATGAAATGAAATGACATGAAATGAAATGACATGAAATGACATGACATGAAATGAAATGAAATGAAATGAAATGAAATGAAATGAAATGACATTAAATGAAATGAAATGAAATGAAATGAAATGAAATGAAATGAAATGAAATGAAATGAAATGACATGAAATGAAATGAAATGAAATGAAATGACATGAAATGAAATGAAATGAAATGAAATGAAATGAAATGAAATGACATGAAATGAAATGACATGAAATGACATGACATGAAGACATGAAATGAAATGACATGAAATGAAATGAAATGACATGACATGAAATGACATGAAATGAAATGAAATGACATGAAATGAAATGACATGAAATGAAATGACATGAAATGAAATGAAATGACATGACATGAAATGACATGAAATGAAATGACATGAAATGAAATGACATGAAATGAAATGAAATGACATGAAATGAAATGAAATGAAATTAAATGAAATGAAATGAAATGAAATGAAATGAAATGAAATGAAATGAAATGACATGAAATGAAATGAAATGAAATGAAATGACATGAAATGAAATGAAATGAAATGACATGAAATGACATGAAATGAAATGAAATGAAATGAAATGAAATGAAATGAAATGAAATGAAATGACATGACATGACATGACATGAAATGAAATGAAATGACATGAAATGACATGAAATGAAATGAAATGAAATGAAATGAAATGAAATGAAATGAAATGAAATGAAATGAAATGAAATGACATGAAATGAAATGAAATGATATGAAATGAAATGAAATGAAATGAAATGAAATGAAATGACATGAAATGAAATGAAATGAAATGAAATGAAATGACATGAATGAAATGAAATGAAATGAAATGAAATGAAATGAAATGACATGAAATGAAATGAAATGAAATGAAATGACATGAAATGAAATGAAATGAAATGACATGAAATGACATGAAATGAAATGAAATGAAATGAAATGAAATGAAATGAAATGAAATGAAATGAAATGAAATCAAATGAAATGAAATGAAATGAAATGAAATGAAATGAAATGAAATGACATGAAATGAAATGAAATGAAATGAAATGAAATGAAATGACATGAAATGAAATGAAATGAAATGACATGAAATGAAATGACATGACATGACATGAAATGAAATGAAATGAAATGAAATGAAATGAAATGAATGAAATGAAATGACATGAAATGAAATGAAATGAAATGAAATGAAATGACATGAAATGAAATGAAATGAAATGAAATGAAATGAAATGACATGAAATGAAATGAAATGACATGAAATGGAATGAAATGAAATGAAATGAAATGAAATGAAATGAAATGAAATGACATGGAATGACATGAAATGAAATGACATGAAATGAAATGACATGAAATGAAATGAAATGAAATGAAATGAAATGAAATGAAATGAAATGACATGAAATGAAATGACATGAAATGAAATGACATGAAATGACATGGCATGAAATGAAATGAAATGAAATGACATGAAATGAAATGACATGAAATGAAATGAAATGAAATGACATGAAATGAAATGAAATGAAATGACATGAAATGACATGAAATGAAATGACATGAAATGAAATGAAATGAAATGAAATGAAATGAAATGAAATGACATGAAATGACATGAAATGAAATGAAATGAAATGAAATGAAATGAAATGAAATGAAATGAAATGACATGAAATGACATGAAATGAAATGAAATGAAATGAAATGACATGAAATGACATGAAATGACATGAAATGAAATGAAATGAAATGAAATGACATGAAATGACATGAAATGACATGAAATGAAATGAAATGAAATGAAATGAAATGAAATGACATGACATGACATGACATGACATGACATGACATGACATGACATGACATGACATGACATGAAATGACATGACATGACATGACATGACATGACATGACATGACATGACATGACATGACATGACATGACATGACATGACATGACATGACATGACATGAAATGACATGAAATGACATGAAATGACATGACATGACATGACATGACATGAAATGAAATGAAATGAAATGAAATGAAATGAAATGAAATGACATGAAATGAAATGAAATGAAATGAAATGAAATGAAATGAAATGACATGAAATGACATGAAATGAAATGAAATGAAATGAAATGAAATGAAATGAAATGAAATGAAATGAAATGAAATGAAATGAAATGAAATGAAATGAAATGAAATGAAATGAAATGACATGAAATGAAATGAAATGAAATGAAATGAAATGAAATGAAATGAAATGAAATGAAATGAAATGACATGAAATGAAATGACATGAAATGACATGACATGACATGAAATGAAATGACATGAAATGAAATGAAATGACATGACATGAAATGACATGAAATGAAATGAAATTACATGAAATGAAATGACATGAAATGAAATGACATGACATGACATGAAATGAAATGACATGAAATGAAATGAAATGACATGACATGAAATGACATGAAATGAAATGACATGAAATGAAATGACATGAAATGAAATGAAATGACATGAAATGAAATGAAATGACATGAAATGAAATGAAATGAAATGAAATGACATGACATGACATGACATGAAATGACATGAAATGAAATGAAATGAAATGAAATGAAATGACATGAAATGAAATGAAATGAAATGAAATGAAATGAAATGAAATGAAATGAAATGAAATGACATGAAATGAAATGAAATGAAATGAAATGAAATAATGAAATGAAATGACATGAAATGACATGAAATGAAATGACATGAAATGAAATGAAATGAAATGACATGAAATGACATGAAATGAAATGACATGAAATGACATGAAATGACATGAAATGAAATGAAATGAAATGAAATGAAATGAAATGAAATGAAATGAAATGACATGAAATGAAATGAAATGAAATGAAATGAAATGAAATGACATGAAATGACATGAAATGAAATGAAATGAAATGACATGAAATGAAATGAAATGAAATGAAATGAAATGACATGAAATGACATGAAATGAAATGAAATGAAATGAAATGAAATGAAATGACATGACATGAAATGACATGAAATGAAATGAAATGACATGAAATGAAATGACATGAAATGAAATGACATGACATGAAATGAAATGACATGAAATGAAATGAAATGACATTACATGAAATGACATGAAATGAAATGACATGAAATGAAATGACATGAAATGAAATGAAATGACATGAAATGAAATGAAATGACATGAAATGAAATGAATGAAATGAAATGAAATGAAATGAAATGAAATGAAATGAAATGAAATGAAATGAAATGAAATGACATGAAATGAAATGAAATGAAATGAAATGAAATGAAATGAAATGAAATGACATGAAATGAAATGAAATGAAATGAAATGAAATGAAATGAAATGAAATGACATGAAATGAAATGAAATGAAATGAAATGAAATGACATGAAATGAAATGACATGACATGAAATGAAATGAAATGAAATGAAATGAAATGACATGAAATGAAATGACATGAAATGAAATGAAATGAAATGAAATGACATGAAATGAAATGAAATGAAATGACATGAAATGAAATGAAATGAAATGAAATGAAATGAAATGAAATGAAATGAAATGAAATGAAATGACATGAAATGAAATGAAATGAAATGAAATGACATGAAATGAAATGAAATGAAATGACATGACATGACATGAAATGAAATGACATGAAATGAAATGAAATGACATGACATGAAATGACATGAAATGAAATGAAATGACATGAAATGAAATGACATGAAATGAAATGACATGACATGAAATGAAATGACATGAAATGAAATGAAATGAAATGACATGAAATGACATGAAATGAAATGACATGAAATGAAATGACATGAAATGAAATGAAATGACATGAAATGAAATGAAATGACATGAAATGAAATGAAATGAAATGAAATGAAATGAAATGAAATGAAATGAAATGAAATGAAATGAAATGAAATGAAATGACATGAAATGAAATGAAATGAAATGAAATGAAATGAAATTGGCAATGAAATGAAATGAACAACATACATGACATGAAATGACATGAAATGAAATGAAATGAAATGACATAAAATGAAATGAAATGAAATGAAATGACATGAAATGAAATGACATGAAATGACATGAAATGAAATGAAATGAAATGAAATGAAATGAAATGAAATGAAATGAAATGACATGACATGACATGAAATGAAATGAAATGACATGAAATGACATGAAATGAAATGAAATGAAATGAAATGAAATGAAATGAAATGAAATGAAATGAAATGACATGAAATGAAATGACATGAAATGAAATGAAATGAAATGAAATGAAATGAAATGAAATGAAATGAAATGAAATGACATGAAATGAAATGAAATGAATTGAAATGACATGAAATGAAATGAAATGAAATGAAATGAAATGAAATGAAATGACATGAAATGAAATGAAATGAAATGAAATGAAATGAAATGACATGAAAGGTTTAGAAATGAAATGAAATGAAATGAAATGACATGAAATGAAATGAAATGAAATGAAATGAAATGACATGAAATGAAATGAAATGAAATGACATGAATGAAATGACATGAAATGAAATGAAATGAAATGAAATGAAATGAAATGAAATGAAATGAAATGAAATGAAATGACATGAAATGAAATGAAATGAAATGACATGAAATGAAATGAAATGAAATGAAATGACATGAAATGAAATGAAATGAAATGACATGAAATGACATGAAATGAAATGAAATGAAATGAAATGAAATGAAATGAAATGAAATGAAATGAAATGAAATGAAATGACATGAAATGAAATGAAATGAAATGAAATGAAATGAAATGAAATGAAATGAAATGAAATGACATGAAATGACATGAAATGAAATGACATGAAATGACATGACATGAAATGAAATGACATGAAATGAAATGAAATGAAATGACATGAAATGACATGAAATGAAATGAAATGAAATGAAATGAATGAAATGAAATGAAATGAAATGAAATGAAATGACATGAAATGACAATGAAAGACATGAAATGAAATGAAATGAAATGACATGAAATGAAATGACATGAAATGAAATGAAATGAAATGAAATGAAATGAAATGAAATGAAATGAAATGAAATGAAATGAAATGAAATGACATGAAATGACATGAAATGAAATGAAATGAATGAAATGAAATGAAATGAAATGAAATGACATGAAATGACATGAAATGACATGAAATGAAATGAAATGAAATGAAATGACATGAAATGAAATGAAATGAAATGACATGAAATGAAATGAAATGAAATGAAATGACATGAAATGAATGAAATGAAATGACATGAAATGAAATGAAATGAAATGAAATGAAATGACATGAAATGAAATGAAATGAAATGAAATGAAATGAAATGAAATGACATGAAATGAATGAAATGACAATGAAATGAAATGAAATGAATGAAATGAAATGAAATGAAATGAAATGAAATGACATGAAATGAAATGAAATGACATGAAATGAAATGAAATGAAATGACATGACATGACATGAAATGAAATGAAATGACATGAAATGAAATGAAATGAAATGAAATGAAATGAAATGACATGACATGACATGACATGAAATGAAATGAAATGACATGACTAAATGAAGATGACATGACATGAAATGACATGACATGAATGACATGACATGACATGACATGAAATGACATGAAATGACATGACATGACATGACATGAAATGAAATGAAATGAAATGAAATGAAATGACATGACATGAAATGACATGAAATGAAATGAAATGAAATGACATGAAATGAAATGAAATGAAATGAAATGAAATGAAATGACATGAAATGACATGAAATGAAATGAAATGAAAATGAAATGAAATGAAATGAAATGAAATGACTGAAAATAAAATGACATGAAATGAATGAAATGAAATGAAATGACATGAAATGAAATGAAATGAAATGAAATGAAATGACATGAAATGAAATGAAATGAAATGACATGAAATGACATGAAATGAAATGACATGAAATGAAATGAAATGACATGACATGAAATGACATGAAATGAAATGAAATGACATGAAATGAAATGACATGAAATGAAATGACATGAAATGAAATGACATGAAATGAAATGAAATGACATGAAATGAAATGAAATGAAATGAAATGAAATGAAATGAAATGAAATGAAATGAAATGATAAATGACATGAAATGAAATGACATGAAATGACATGAAATGAAATGACATGAAATGAAAAATGAAATGACATGAAATGAAATGAAATGACATGAAATGAAATGAAATGAAATGAAATGAAATGAAATGAAATGAAATGAAATGACATGAAATGAAATGAAATGACATGAAATGAAATGACATGAAATGAAATGAAATGAAATGAAATGAAATGACATGAAATGAAATGACATGAAATGACATGAAATGAAATGAAATGAAATGAAATGAAATGAAATGAAATGAAATGAAATGAAATGACATGAAATGAAATGAAATGAAATGAAATGAAATGACATGAAATGAAAGAATGAAATGACATGAAATGAAATGACATGAAATGAAATGAAATGAAATGAAATGAAATGACATGAAATGAAATGAAATGAAATGAAATGAAATGAAATGACATGAAATGAAATGACATGAAATGAATGGAATGACATGAAATGAAATGACATGAAATGAAATGAAATGAAATGAATTTGAAATGAAATGAAATGAAATGAAATGAAATGAAATGACATGAAATGAAAAATGACATGGAAATGAAATGAAATGAAATGAAATGAAA
This sequence comes from Leucoraja ocellata, assembly GCA_036785375.1. NCBI lineage: Eukaryota > Metazoa > Chordata > Chondrichthyes > Rajiformes > Rajidae > Leucoraja > Leucoraja ocellata. The sequence continues at coordinate 2,123 of JAWMAR010004334.1, read as the reverse complement.
TGACATGACATGACATGACATGACATGAAATGAAATGAAATGAAATGACATGAAATGAAATGAAATGACATGAAATGAAATGAAATGAAATGAAATGAAATGAAATGAAATGAAATGAAATGAAATGAAATGACATGAAATGAAATGAAATGAAATGAGACAATGAAATGAAATGAAATGAAATGAAATGAAATGAAATGAAATGACATGAAATGAAATGAAATGAAATGAAATGACATGAAATGAAATGAAATGAAATGAAATGAAAAATGACATGAAATGAAATGAAATGAAATGAAATGAAAATGACATGAAATGAAATGACATGAAATGAAATGAAATGAAATGAAATGAAATGAAATGAAATGAATGAAATGAAATGAAATGAAATGAATGAAATGAAATGAAATGAAATGAAATGAAATGAAATGACATGAAATGAAATGAAATGAAATGAAATGAAATGAAATGAAATGAAATGAAATGAAATGAAATGAAATGAAATGAAATGAAATGACATGAAATGAAATGAAATGAAATGAAATGACATGAAATGAAATGAAATGAAATGAAATGAAATGACATGAAATGAAATGACATGAAATGACATGACATGACATGAAATGAAATGAAATGAAATGAAATGAAATGAAATTGACATGAAATGACATGAAATGAAATGAAATGAAATGAATGAAATGAAATGAAATGAAATGACATGAAAGAAAGACATGACATGACATGAAATGAAATGACATGAAATGATGAAATGACATGACATGAAATGAAATGAAATGAAATGAAATGAATAATGAAATGAAATGAAATGAAATGAAAATGAAATGAAATGAAATGAAATGAAATGAAATGACATGAAATGAAATGACATGACATGAAATGAAATGAAATGAAATGAAATGACATGAAATGAAATGAAATGAAATGAAATGAAATGACATGAAATGAAATGAAATGAAATGAAATGAAATGAAATGAAATGAAATGAAATGAAATGACATGAAATGAAATGAATGAAATGAAATGAAATGAAATGAAATGAAATGAAATGAAATGAAATGAAATGAAATGAAATGAAATGAAATGAAATGACATGAAATGAAATGATGAAATGAAATGAAATGAAATGAAATGACATGAAATGAAATGACATGAAAGGAAATGAAATGAAATGAAATGAAATGAAATGAAATGAAATGACATGAAATGAAATGAAATGAAATGAAATGAAATGACATGAAATGAAATGAAATGAAATGAAATGACATGAAATGAAATGACATGAAAATGAAATGAAATGACATGAAAGAATGAAATGACATGAAATGAAATGAAATGAAATGAAATGAAATGAAATGAAATGAAATGACATGAAATGAAATGACATGAAATGAAATGACATGAAATGAAATGACAAAGATGAAATACATGAATTGGAATGAAATGACATGAAATGAAATGAAATGAAATGAAATGAAATGAAATGATGACATGAAATGAAATGACAGGAAATGAAATGACATGAAATGAAATGACATGAAATGACATGAATGAAATGAAATGAAATGAAATGACATGAAATGAAATGAAATGAAATGAAATGAAATGAAATGAAATGACATGAAATGAAATGACATGAAATGAAATGAAATGACATGAAATGAAAATGAAATGAAATGAAATAAAGACATGAAATGAAATGAAATGAATAACTCCAGCTCGAAATGAAATGACATGAAATGAAATGAAATGAAATGAAATGAAATGAAATGAAATGAAATGAAATGAAATGACATGAAATGAAATGAAATGAAATGAAATGAAATGAAATGAAATGAAATGAAATGAAATGAAATGAAATGAAATGAAATGACATGAAATGAAATGAAATGAAATGAAATGAAATGAAATGAAATGAAATGAAATGAAATGAAATGACATGAAATGAAATGACATGAAATGACATGACATGACATGAAATGAAATGACATGAAATGAAATGAAATGACATGAAATGAACATGAAATGAAATGAAATGACATGACAATGAAATGACATGAAATGAAATGAAATGAATGAAATGACATGAAATGACTTGAAATGAA
>JAWMAR010004333.1:0-53802 GCA_036785375.1 Leucoraja ocellata | reverse complement strand
TAACACTGCCCCCCAGCTTCGTGTCATCTGCAAACTTGGAGATGTTGCATTCAATTCCCTCGTTCAAATCATTAATATCTATTGTAAATAGCTGGGGTCGCAGAACTGAGGCTTGCGGTACCCCACTAGTCACTGCCTGCCATTGTGAAAAGGATCCGTTTACTCCTACTCTTTGCTTCCTGTCTGCCAGCCAGTTCTTTATCCACATCAGTACTGAACCCCCAATACCGTGTGCTTTAAGTTTGCATACTAATCTCTTATGTGGGACCTTGTCGAAAGCCTTCTGAAAGTCAAGATATAACACATCCACTGGTTCTCCCTTATCCACTCCACTAGTTACATCCTCGAAAAATTCCATACGATTCGTCAGACAAGAGTTACCTTTCATAAATCCATGCTGACTTTGTCCAATGATTTCACCACTTTCCAAATGTTCTGCTATCCCATCTTTAATAACTGATTCTAGCAGTTTCCCCACTACCGATGTTAGACTAACTTGTCTGTAATTCCACGTTTTCTCTCTCCCTCCCTTTTTTAAAAGTGGGGTTATATTAGCTACCCTCCAATCCTCAAGAACTACTCCAGAATCTAAAGAGTGTTGAAAAATTATCACTAATGCATCCACCATTTCTGCGGCTACTTCCTTAAGTAATCTGGGATGCAGCCTATCTGGCCCTGGGGATTTATCGGTCTTTAATCCATTCAATTTAGCTAATACCACTTCGCAGGTAACCTGGATTTCACTCAGTTCCACGATCTCATTTGACCCCCGGTCCCCTGCTATTTCCGGCAGATTATTGATGTCTTCCTTAGTGAAGACAGAACCAAAGTAGTTATTCAATTGATCTGCCAAGTCCTTGTTCCCCATGATCAATTCACCTGTTTCTGACTGTGAGGGACCTACATTTGTTTTAACTAATCTTTTTCTCTTCACAAATCTATAAACATTTTTGCAGTCAGTTTTTATGTTCCCTGCCAGTTTTCTTTCATAATCTATTTTCACTTTCCTAATTAAGCCCTTTGTCATCCTCTGCTGGTCTCTGAATTTCTCCCAGTCCTCTGGTAGGCTGCTTTTTCTGGCTAATTTGTACGCTTCATCTTTTGTTTTGATACTATCCCTGATTTCCCTTGTTATCCATGGATGCACTGCCTTCCCTGATTTATTCTTTTGCCAAACTGGGATGAACAATTGTTGTAGTTTATCCATGCAGTCTTTAAATGCCTTCCATTGCATATCCACCGTCAACCCATTAAGAATCAATCGCCAGTCTATCTTGGCCAATTCACGTCTCATACCCTCAAAGTTACCTTTCTTTAAGTTCAGAACCCTTGTTTCTGAATTAACCTTTGAGGAGAAACGACCCAAAGATTCACGACACTCAGAGAACAGAACCATTACCGCCTCAGAATTGTCCTAAAGCTAAACAAAACGGCAAATGATGCAGTACCTCTCCCTCCTCTGTTTCTCTCTCCCTCCATCCTCACTGCTGTCACTCTCTCTGAATTGTAACTCTCTCCCCTACGCTCTCTATTTCCCATCTCTGGGCTGCCCTCTCTCCGTCCACTGATGGAGAGACACACAGTGGGATAGTACTGATGGAGGGATGAAAATGGGGGCGAACTGACGCAGTGACTCACTGTGGTGGTACTGATGGAGGGACACACTGTGGTGGTACTGATGGAGTGACACATTGTGGTGGTACTGATGGAGTGACACACTGTGGTGGTACTGATGGACTGACACACTGTGGTGGTACTGAATAGAGTGACACACTGGAGGTACTGATGATGTGACAAATTGTGGGTTGTACTGATGGACTGACACACTGTGGTGGTACTGATGGGGTGGCACACTGGAGGTACTGATGATGTGACAAATTGTGGGTTGTACTGATGGTCTGACATACTGTGGCGTAGTACAGATGGGCTGACATTATGTGGGTAGGACTGATGGAAGTGACACTGTGGGGTGGCACTGCTGGAATGACACTGTGAAATAGTACTGATGGAGTGACATACCGTGGGGTAGTTCTATTGGAATGATGAACTGTGAGGTTGTCGTGTTGGAGTGACACAGTGCGGCTAGTACTGATGTAATGCCATGCTGTGGGGTAGCACTGAATTAATGACATTTTGTGCTAGAATTACACACTGTGGGGTAGTCCTGATGAAATGACACATTGTGTTGTAGTGCTGATAGAGAGACACATATGTAATGATATATTCAAAGGCAGTGCTGATGTTGTGACACTCTTTGGGGCATTACTGATGTAGTGACACATTCTATGGTACTGCTGATGGAGGGAAACACTGTGGGATAGTACTGATGGAATGACACTGAGAAGTAGTACTGATGGTGTGACACTCTGGGGACGTAGAGATGGACTGACACTCTGGGGTGGTACATTTGAAGTGACAAACGGTGTGGGGTAATACTGATGGAGTAATACACTTTGTGTTAGTGCAGATGGAATTACACACTATGGGGTAGTACTGATGGAGTGACTTACCGAGGGGGACCATTGATGGAGTGTCACATTGGGGTAATACTGATGGTGAGATACACTGTGGTGCATTACGGTTGGGGTGACATATTGTGGAGTGGTACACATGTAGTACTAATGAATTGATAAAATGTATGGTAGTACAAATGGAGTGACACTCTGTAGCGGAAATATACACACAATGCTGAAGTAAATCAGCGGGACAGGCAGCATCACTGGAGAGAACGAATGGGTGACGTTTCTGGGCGAGATCCTTCTTCAGACTAATGTCACATGAGTGGGCGGGACAGAGTTACAATGTAGTCAGAGACAGCAAGACTGGTGGGAGAACTGGGAAGGGGAAGAGGATGGAGAAAGATGGAAAGCAAGGGCTACTTGAAGTTAGAGAAGTCAATGTTCATACTGCTGGTGTGTTAGCTACCCAAGTGAAATATGAGGTCCTGTTCCTCCAATTCGCGCTGGGCCTCAGTCTGACAATGGAGGAGGCCCAGGACAGCATGCTATGTGGTTGTCCTGATGGAGTGCATAGTTTGGTGAAGTGCTGATGGAGCAACACAATGTGGAGTAGTATTGATGGGGTCACACATTGTGGGGTAGTACTGATGTATGACATATTCTGGAGTAGCTCTGATGGATGGACACATTTTGGGGGTAGTAGTGATGGAGTGACATATTGTGGACCAGTACAGATGGAGTGATACATTGCGAGGTAGTACTGATGAACTGACCACATGTGTGGCAGCACTGATGGAGTGAAACTCTGTATGGTACTTCTGATGGAGTGACACACTGTGAGGTAATACTGATGTATGACATATTGTGGAGTAACTCTGATGGAGGGACACACTTTGGGGGTAGTAGTGATGGAGTGACATATTGTGCGATAATACTGCTGGAATGATAACCTGTCAGGTAGTTCTGATGGTGACACATTGTGTGGAGGTTCTGATAGAGTAACATACAGTGGGGTATAACTGATGGAGTTTCACACTGTGGAGTTGTACGGATGTAGTGGCACACTGTGGAGTAGTGCTGAAGTGGTCACAAAATGTGGGGTATTTCTGACAGGACTTTCATATGAAGAAAGACTGGATAGACTCGGCTTGTACTCGCTAGAATTTAGAAGACTGAGGTGGGATCTTATAGAAACTTACAAACTTCTTAAGGGGTTGGACAGGCTAGATGCAGGACGATTATTCCCGATGTTGGGGAAATCTAGAACATGTGGTCACAGTTTAAGGATAAGGGGGGAATCTTTTAGGACCGAGATGAGAAAAACATTTTTCACACAGAGAGTGGTGAATCTCTGGAATTATCTGTCACATAAGGTAGTTGAGGCCAGTTCATTGGCTATATTTAAGAGGAAGTTAGATGTGGCCCTTGTGGCTAAAGGAATCAGGGGGTATGGAGAGAAGGCAGGGATGGGATACTGAGTTGGATGATCAGCCATGATCATAATGAATGGCGGTGCAGGCTCGGAGGGGCGAATGGCCTCTACTCCTGCATCTATTTTCTATGTTTCTATTTTTCTATGTTTCCATTTTAGACTGCTTGTTATATTGTGGGTGGGATTTATGACGTGTTTTGGGTGTGATCGGAGCTTAGCTGCTTGCGCAGAAGTTTAGTTTTTAGATTAGTTTGGAGACCATGGGGAACGTTAACCCTTCTCCCATGTAAGATCATGTAAGAACATGTAAGAGCCACATGTAAGAACATGTAATAATGTGTAAGATCATGCGGGCCATGCCCCGTCCATGGGAGATCTAATGGAGATCTTGCCAGTGTTACGGAGACACGAGGAATTTATTAATGTCTAAATAATAAGCTGGAGTTCGAAGAAGATTACAGTAACGATTCGGAAGAAGGATGTATTTCACTGTTTTCCATCAACAATAAAGGCTTTATTCATCAAAAGACTGTGTTTTGAAGTCATGTCTGAGAAGAAGCTCTGAAGGTCTCTGTGAGTTGGCTTGCATGTGTTTAGAAGACACCACCTTCAACCATTCTCATCCAAATAGCAGCTAGGGTGCTAATTACCTGAACGATATGATAATCTACCGCTACATTAAGTAGAAGGATTCCTCCAGTGGGGAATAAATACCAGTCCCAGAGAGAGGGACAGAAGAATGAATCGAAGCGAAGAAGGCCAAGACCTCGGAGAGGCACAGCCAGAGAAGGTAGACCAGGCAAAGACCACGGAGAGGCAGAGCCAGAGAGGACTGGTTCCAGTCATGGAACTGAATAAGAAATACAGTCCCAGAGAAGTGGACAAAAGATAGTCTAAAATTCTCGGAGAGGTTTGAGTCAGACGAAAGTGGTTCCAGGAGGAACTAGATCTCGGTCCGAAGAGCCTAGAGGTCTATCTACAGCATCGAGACGTATCTGAAGACGTATCACTGTATTTGTGAGTACAAATCGATTATTACTCTTTGAATTAAAACCACGGTTTTAATTAAAATACTTATGGAACGGAGCTCAGAAGTTGTTTTCTCCAGCGTGTCTGGGGAAAGTAGACCGACTTGGATTGTTTTGAGTCGCTCCTGATTAGTGCATTCCATTGCATTAGAGCCACGTTTTGCACCTGGTCTTAGAGTGATCTTCTCTGCATTATCAGTATGTTTTTAGTTTTGGAAGAAATTGCTGATTAAAAAACAAAGCCACAGCTACTAGTAGAGATTTGTTCGACTAATTTAAAGACCTGGCAATCTGCCACAACCTCTTTAAAATCATGCATTTAGAAGAAGATGAAGGCAGAGCGATGCCAGAAGAACCACGTGGTGGTGAAGAAAGACCCAGACAACTTGAAGAAACAGATATTTCACATGCTGCCTGTTTGAGGGAAACCGAGAAAGAGAGAAATGAATTATGGCTGCAGGTGACCAGATTAATGGATACACAGAAAAAACTAATGGAATCAGAACAGAACGTGATCGAGGTGAAATCTAATATGAGCCAACTATGGAACGTCTACCAGGAGGTTGGCAAGAAACAGAATGTACTGCTGTGTTCAGTGCTGTCTTGGGAAGAACGCAGACGTCATACCCAGTGGGATGAATACATGAAGAAGATATTCAATGGGTTCAAGAACAATGCAGAGCAGTGGTTATCTGAAATGATGTCACAAGTGACGAGCTTTGTAGCTGGAAGTGCGAAGCAACAAGGTGCCAGAATGGAAGATGAATTTAGACGAGGAGATAGTATCTCGAATGTATCTTCACGAAGATCAGGCCGCAGATCTGGTTGCTCAGGCAGTTCGGTTTCGAGGGCTTCTGTTCAATTGGGAGCAAAAGCTGATTTAGCTGCGGTCTCAATACAAGCGGATGCCATGAAGAAAAAACATGAGATCGAGTGAGAGATGAGGTGACGTCAAGAATAGATGGTGTTACAGCTAGAAGAGAGAACACACTAGATGGTGTCACAGCTAGAAGAGAGAACACACTAGATGGTGTTACAGCTAGAAGAGAGAACACACTAGATGGTGTTACAGCTAGAAGAGAGAACACACTAGATGGTTTCACAGCTAGAACCATATAACATATAACCATATAACAATTACAGCACGGAAACGGGCCATCTCGACCCTTCTAGTCCGTGCCGAACACATAATCTCCCCTAGTCCCATATACCTGCGCTCAGACCATAACCCTCCATTCCCTTCCCATCCATATAACTATCCAATTTATTTTTAAATGATAAAAACGAACCTGCCTCCACCACCTTCACTGGAAGCTCATTCCACACAGCTACCACTCTCTGAGTAAAGAAGTCCCCCTCATGTTACCCCTAAACTTCAGTCCCTTAATTCTCATGTCATGTCCCCTTGTTTGAATCTTCCCTACTCTCAGTGGGAAAAGCTTTTCCACGTCAACTCTGTCTATCACTCTCATCATTTTAAAGACCGCTATCAAGTCCCTCCTTAACTTTCTGCGCTCCAAAGCATAAAGCCCTAACTTGTTCAACCTTTCTCTGTAACTTAGTTGTTGAAACCCAGGCAACATTCTAGTAAATCTCCTCTGTACTCTCTCTATTTTGTTGACATCCTTCCTATAATTAGGCGACCAAAATTGTACACCATACTCCAGAATTGGTCTCACCAATGCCTTGTACAATTTTAACATTACATCCCAACTTCTATACTCAATGCTCTGATTTATAAAGGCCAGCACACCAAAAGCTTTCTTTACCACCCTATCTACATGAGATTCCACTTTCAGGGAACTGTGCACAGTTATTCCCAGATCCCTCTGTTCACCTACATTCTTCAATTCCCTACCATTTACCATGTACGTCCTATTTTGATTTGTCCTGCCAAGATGTAGCACCTAACACTTATCAGCATTAAACTCCATCTGCCATCTTTCAGCCCACTCTTCCAACTGGCATAAATCTCTCTGTAGACTTTGAAACTCTACTTCATTACCCGCAACCCCACCTATCTTAGTATCATCTGCATACTTACTAATCCAATTTACCACACCATCATCCAGATCATTGATGTACACGACAAACAACAGTGGACCCAACACAGATCCCTGTGGCACCCCACTCGTCACTGGCCTCCAACCTGACAAACAACCATCCACCATTACTCTCTGGCATCTCCCATTCAGCCACTGTTGAATCCATCTTGCTACTCCACCATTAATACCCAACCATTGTACCTTCTTAACCAACCTTCCATGAGGAACCTTGTCAAAGGCCTTACTGAAATCCATATACACAACATCCACTGCGTTACCCTCATCAATTTCCCGTGTAACATCTCCAAAAAATTCAAGAAGATTAGTTAAACAAGACCTTCCAGGCACAAATCTATGTTGACTGTTCCTAATCAGACCCTGTTTATCCAGATGCTTATATATATTATCTCTAAGTATTCTTTCCATTAATTTGCCCACAACTGACGTCAAACTAACAGGTCTATAATTGCTAGGTTTACTCTTAGACCCCTTTTTAAACAATGGAACAACATGCGCAGTACGCCAATCCTCCGGCACTATTCCCGTTTCTAATGACATTTGAAATATTTCTGCCATAGCCCCTGCTATTTCTACACTAACTTCCCTCAATGTCCTAGGGAATATCCTGTCCGGACCTGGAGACTTATCCACTTTTATATTTCTCAAAAGTGTCAGTACTTCCTCTTCTTTCATCCTCATAGTTCCCATAGCTACTCTACTTGTTTCCCTTACCTCACATAATTCAATATCCTTCTCCTTGGTGAATACCGAAGAAAAGAAACTGTTCAATATCTCCCCCATCTCTTTTGGCTCTGCAGATAGTTGTCCACTCTGACTCTCTAATGGACCAATTTTATCCCTCGTTATCCTTTTGCTATTAATATAGCGGTAGAAACCCTTCGGATTTACTTTTACCTTACTTGCCAAAATTATTGTAGATCTCCCTCTTTTTCCGAACCAAGTGTCCAATTTCCCTTGAAAACCATGGCTCTTTACAATTTTTACGATTTCCTTTCAACCGAACAGGGACATAAAGATTCTGTACTCTTAAAATGTCACCTTTAAATGTACTCCATTTCTCTTCCACATCTTTCCCATAAAACAAACTGTCCCAATTTACTCCTTTTAAATTCTTTCGCATCTCCTCAAAGTTAGCCTTTCTCCAATCAAAAATCTCAACCCTAGGTCCAGTTTTGTCCCTCTCCATAATTATATTGAAACTAATGGTATTGTGATCACTGGAACCGAACTGTTCCCCAACGCATACCTCTGCCACCTGACCCGTCTCATTTCCTAACAGGAGGTCCAGTACCACCCCTTCTCTAGTAGGTACCTCTATGCATTGTTGCAAAAAACTATCCTGCACACATTTTACAAACACCAAACCATCCAGCCCATTTACAGAATGTGTTTCTCAGTCTATGTGTGGAAAATTGAAATCTCCCACAACTACCTTGTGCTTACTACTAATATCTGCAATCTCCTTACATATTTGTTCTTCCAATTCTCGCTCCCCATTTGACGGTCTATAATACACCCCTATAAGTGTTGCTACCCCTTTCCCATTTCTCAGTTCCACCCAAATAGCCTCCCTAGACGAGCCCTCTAATCTATCCTGCCAAAGCACTGCTGTAATATCTTCCCAGACTAGCAATGCAACACCTCCACCTCTTGCCCCTCCAATTCTATCACACCTGAAGCAACGAAATCCTGGAATATTTAGTTTCCAATCACAGCCCTCCTGCAACCATGTTTCACTGATCGCCACAACATCATACTTCCAGGTGTCAATCCAGGCTCTAAGTTCATCCACTTTTCTCACAATGCTCCTAGCATTAAAATATACACATTTAAGAAACCCACCCTCTCTTATTCTCTGATTATTTTATTTTTCTTCTCTCTCCCCTACATTTTGGGTCAGAGTGCTACCATTCTCTGCCCCCTGCTTCACACACTGACTGCTAGCTTTCCCAATTTGAGTCCCTCCCCCCAACCATACTAGTTTAAAGTCTCCCCAGTAGCCTTTGCAAATCTCCCCGCCAGGATATTGGTCCCCATTGAGTTCAAGTGCAACCCGTCCTTTCTGTACAGGTCGCACCTTCCCCAAAAGAGGTCCCAATGATCCAGAAACTTGAATCCATACCCACTGCACCAGTCCCTCATCCACGCTTTTATCCTCCACCTCACTCCATTCCTACTCTCACTGTCGCGTGGCACAGGGAGTAATCCTGAGATTGTTACCTTTCCAGTCCTTCTCCTTAACTCTCTACCTAACTCCCTAAATTCTTCTTTCAGGACCTCTTCTCTTTTTTTACCTATATCGTTGGTACCTATATGCACCACAACCTCAGGCTCCTCTCCCTCCCATTTCAGGATTTCTTGGACACGTTCAGACACATCCCTGACCCTGGCACCAGGGAGGCAAACTACAATCCGGGACTCCTGTCTGCGTCCACAGAATCGCCTATCCGACCCCCTGAATATAGAGTCCCCTATTACAATTGCCCTCCCGTTCTTTTCCTTACCCTACTGAGCAACCGGACCGGTCTTTGTGCCAGAGACCCGGCCGCTGTCGCTGCCCCCAGGTAGGCTGTCCCCCCACCCTTACTCAAGCATGAGTACTTATTTCTTAGGTGTACAGCCACCGGGGTACTCACCATAGAAGAGATGACGTTACAGCAAGAAGAGAGAACACATTAGATGGCATTACAGCTAGAAGAGAGAACATATTAGATGGCGTTACAGCTAGAAGAGAGAACACATTAGATGGTGTTACAGCTAGAAGAGAGAACACACTAGATGGCGTTACAGCTAGAAGAGAGAACACACTAGATGGCGTTACAGCTAGAAGAGAGAACACACTAGATGGCGTTACAGCTAGAAGAGAGAACACATTAGATGGCATTACAGCTAGAAGAGAGAACACACTAGATGGCGTTACAGCTAGAAGAGAGAACACACTAGATGGCGTTACAGCTAGAAGAAAGAACACATTAGATGGCGTTACAGCTAGAAGAGATGATGTTGCAGCTAGAAGAGAGAACACATAAGATGGCACGACAGCAAGAAGTGATGACGTTACAGCTTGAAGAGAGAACAATTGGAACACCAGGAACAATTGGAATTAGCCACAAAGATGGCGGTGGCCAAAACCAGGAAGGACACACTCGATGGAGAGGGGTCAAGATGCAGCTCTAGATCATCGAGGACGATGAGCTCTGGACCAAGAAGAAAAACTGCTGGACATAAATTAGCAGTTGGATCAATTCCATAATTGAGGTCCACTGGTTTTATACGCTTTAGAAACTCATAGGAACAGAGGAAGATGGGTTAAACATCATCACAGCAAATGAGTGCTACATTGAAACCAATGACAATTGGAGCGTCTGTGGATGCTCGAGACAAACCATGCTATGTGGAGGCCTGGTGCACAGGCTCGGGCAAGCCCGTTTGACTCACAAAGGCCTGTTTATCAACAGGTGGAGTCAACAGAAGGGAATCAGGTTGGTCTATTGGCACTGTTGAATAGACAATCTGAATTCAACGAGATTATAGCTCGACAAAATACCTCTCTCATTTTACCACCAGTAGAAATTCCTACGTATGCTGGAGATCCTTTGGAGTATGAAACTTTTGTAAGGGCACTAGAGGAGGTATTAGAGATGAAAGTTAAGGATGAAAAAGAGCGCTTACGATTTCTGGTGAAGTACACAAAAGGAAGTGTGAAGGTCCTTGTAGAAAGTTGTCAGATAGAGCCAGCAGCCAGGGATATAATAAGGCGAGAAGATTACTAAAGGAACATTTTGGTGATGAACCAATCAATCAATCAATCAATCAATCAATCAAACTTCATTGTCATCTTGAAAAGCAACAGTTGTACATTGCAAAATGAAAAGACGTTTCCCAGGGAATACCGGAGCATCGCCCATGAAACTTAAAACATTTCACACATAATAACAGTAAAAAACACACAACAATCCAGTCCCTGATGGAACAGTATAAATAGTTAAAAACAGGTAAATCAGCAATATTAAAATACAGTAAAACCGATCCTTAAAATGTCCAGGGCAGCTGATTTGAGTGGCCAGTGCCAGTTATTAAAGCGGCCGGTGCAAAGCTGCAGATGCAGGTGTCTGTGAGTACAGAGTGACTGTTTAGCAGCCTCACAGCCTGTGGCAGGAAGCTGTTTAGCAGTCTTGTAGTCCGGGCTTTGATGCTTCGATATCCCTTGCCTGATGGCAGGAGATCCAGGTGTGTGTGGAGGGGGTGCAGTTTGTCCATAGCAATTCTCTGAGCTTTCTTCCGACAGTTGCTCTGGAACAGTTCCTGCACCGAGGGTAGGGAGACGCCAATGATCCTCTCTGCTCCCCTCACTACCCTCTGCAGAGCCTTCCTGTCTGAGCTGTTACAGTTAGAATACTCCATGTTTATACAGTACGAGAGTACAGACTCCACCGTGCCCCTGTAGAAAGTCCTGAGGATGTTGGCGGGGAGTGAGGCCCGTTTTAGTTTCCTCAGGAAGTGCAGTCTCTGATGGGTCCATTTGACGGTCCCAGTGGTGTTCCTGGACCAGGTGAGGCTGTCTGTAATTTGCACACCGAGGAACGTTATGCTCTCCACTCTCTCCACTGCAGTGCCACTGATTTTGAGGGGTGTATGCTTTGGCTGCGCCCTCCTGAAGTCGACAACCATCTCCTTCGTTTTGTCGACATTTAATTCTAGATTATTTTTGCCGCACCAGTCCACTAGTTGTTTTACTTCCTCCCTGTACATTGATTCGTCATCTCCGCTGATGAGTCCCACCACTGTTGTGTCACCCGCGAATTTTATGATCTTATTGTCCCTGAATCTGGCAGCACAGTCATGTGTGAGCATTGTGAACAACATCGGGCTGAGCACACAGCCTTGAGGGGAGCCGGTGCTCAGCGTGATCGAGCCTGAAGTGTTCTTGCCAACACGGACTGTCTGCGGTCTCTCTGTCAGAAAGTCCAAGATCCAGTGACACAGGGTGGTGTTGAGGCCCAGCAGGGTGAGTTTCTCCACAAGTCTCTGTGGGATGATGGTGTTAAACGCTGAGCTGAAGTCAATGTACAGGATTCTGGCGTATGTGTTTTTGTTTTCCAGATGCGTGAGTATTGTGTGCAGCGTGGTAGAGATGGCATCCTCTGTAGAACGGTTGGGGTGATAGGCAAACTGGAGGGGGTCTAACGATGAGGGGAGGCTGGCAGTAATGTGGGTTTCACCAGGCATTCAAAACACTTCATTATTATTGGGGTCAGGGCGACAGGGCGGTAGTCATTTAGGCAGGCAACCACTGTTTCTTTGCTATTGGGATTACAGAGGATTACGAATGCATACATTGAAAAGGCCCATGCTTGGAATGAAATCAAACCAGAAGATGGGGAAAAATTGAATGATTATGCAACATTTCTGAGAGAATGTTGCAGCACGATGATTAACAAGTTGCCCAGAAGAATGAGAGAAAAGTGGAGAGATAGGGCAGGTGAAATATGAGATGAGAGCAAACAAGTAGCCAGGCTACCAGACCTGGTGGAATTTTTAGAAAGAGAAGTATGGTACATGTTAGACTCATACCACTGAACTATTGAAGATCACAGACCACTTGCAACTTATAAATGATCTACTTTTACCAAAACTAAACAAAGAACAGGGCCTAAGAAATGCAATAAAGAATGCACCAACTATTAAGAAGGGATTTTGTCCGTTTTGTGATGAAGTGGGCCACACCATAAATGGTGTCGTAAATTTAAAGAGAAGAAATATGAAGAAAATATGTACTTTTTAAAAAGGAGTGGAATCTGCTATGTATGTCTAAAGAAGGGGCATGTGGTAAAAAACTGTAAGTGCCCAATAATTTGTGTCAACTGCAAGCAGAATCATCCTGATGTTCTTCACCATGTAAAGAAAGAGCTGGACCATACAGAGCAGGGGGAGTCAGCTGCTATTAATGCTGTCACCTCGCCTCAAGTAACTGCTCACACTGGGGCTGGGATTGAGGCTTGCATTTTCTCTATCTTACCAGTACTTTTTGTGCAGAGAATTTGATGAGAAGGCTGGACATTACTGGAGAGAATGTTAAAATTCAAATGCCTACATGAATAAAGAGAAAGAGTGCCTTAGTCATTACATTACAAATATGGAGATATCCAGTTTGGATCAAGAGCATTTTATTCCAATTTCAGAAGTTTTTACACACGGAACTATGCCTGTTGGCCATCAGAATGTACCCAGATGTGAAGACTTAAAGCAATGGCCTTACCTGAAAGATGTTAAAATATCAAAGATAAATTCTGATATTGACTTGCTTATTGGAACGAATGCTCTCAGAGCATTAGAACCTGTACAGATTGTTAGGAGCCAAGGGGATGGATCGTATGCTGTGAAGACCCTACTAGAATGGGTTATCTATGGCTCCTTGAGCAAGAATAAGGGAAACAGTAACCAGATGAACTGCCGTGCTGTTGCTGTTAACCAAATATCTACATGTAAATTGGAAAAAGCTCTTAATGAAGCAATATAATCACGATTTCAATGAAAGTGCCATAAAGAATCTGAAGAAATATCCAGAGAAGAACTAAAATTCTTGGATATTATGAACTATTCAGTTAAGATGATCAATTGACTTATTGTTTGGACTTACCTTTCAAGCAAGAAAGTATTAGTTTACCGAATAATCGTCATATTGCAGAACAGCATATTCAGAATTTGAAACGTATGTTTGTTAAGAACACGAAATATCCAGAGGAATATATATCCTTCTTACAGGATATGATTGATAATGATTATGCCAAAATGGTACCAATGAATCCATTATATAGAGGTGATGGAGAGATCTGGTATATTCCACACCATGGGGTGTATCACTCAAAGAAAGGGACATTGAGGGTGGTATTTGACTGTGCTGCAGTCTTTAAAGGTACATCTCTTAGCAGTGAACTACGACAAGGTCCAGACCTTACCAACTCACTCATTGGGGTTCTCATCAAATCTAGGCAAGAACCGATTGCTTTAATGGCTGACATCAGATCAATGTTTCATCAAGTGAAGTCGCTGGTAAACATATTGATTACCTGCAATTCTTATTGTGGCCTGAAGGGGATGTGCAACAAGTTCTTGTTGATTGGAGATGGAGATATGTTAGCACAAAATAAAATCCTGTGGACGAAGCCTCTAGAGGACTAACAGCAAATTACTTTCTAAATAACAGGAGATGTATCAATGGGCCCAAGTTTCTTTGTGAACCACGCAGAGAATGGCCAAAGCTTGAACTTGGATTTGAAATCTCTGTAAATGATCCAGAAATTAAACAAAATATTTCTGTGAATGTGATTGCTAAAGGCTCATATGACACGTGAACAATTGAATTACCCACTTTTCATTGTGGAATAAATTGATAACTTCAGTAGCCTGGTTTCTTAAAATAAAAACAAGATTATTGTTGGTGGCTCTGGAAAGGAGACACATTACAGAGAGTATCCAGGGAGAGAATCCTGATAAACGGAAAGGAGAAATTGAAGGCCAGATGGAAGTTTTTGTAGCTTCATTTGGCGTACATGGTTTACGTCTTGTTGATCTCCTCAAGCGGCAAATGCCATCAGCTCTTTGTCAAAGACAGAAATATAAAGAAGAAATATTAACATTGGAAGCTGGAGAACCGGAGGGTAAAAAGAAACAGTCAATTGTACAAGCTTGACCCAGTCTGGCAGGATGGTCTTCTGCGGATGGGTGGTCAACTAAACTAATTGGCAATGCCCGAAAACACTAAACGTCCAATCATTCTCTCAAAGTACTTTTACATAACGACATTATTATTATTACGACATATTCATGTACAAGTTGGATATGGAGGAAGAAATTATATGTTATCCCAACTTGGTAAAAAATATTGGGCTATTGAGGCTGTCTCTACAGCATCACGAGGTTCTTGGTTGATGGGAAAAATACTAGAAATCATGCCTGATGTTCGGGGCTTGGTGCGTATGGTACGTCTGAAAACAAAAATCAATGTTTTAATAAGACCAATAACCAAGTTGTGCTTGCTGCTAGAAGGTGAAGGTGAAGATGGAAGAGTCGATGAAGAGCAACGATTGCATGTTATTTTTTCATCGTTAGTATCGTGTTTTGTACCCCTGCCTGTCACGCGTTAGACCAGCGTTCAATTTCCCCAGAAGGAGCCAGAGTGTTTAATTCCCTGACGGTTTGCTTTTGATATATGTATAGCCTTTATGGCCACTTTTTTAATGTTTATTAGTAATTTCCTCGTTAGATACTCGGAACAATTAGGGGCCGGTGTGTAGTGGCCATTTGGCCTGTTTTGCATGTCACTGGTGATGGCATGTCCCTTTAAAGTTTAGACTACCCGTTACATTGTGGGTGGGATTTATGACGTGTTTATGGGCGTGTTTGGAGCTTAGATGCTTGTGCAGAAGATTAGTTTTTAGATTAATTTGGAGAGACGATGGAGAATGTCAATCCTTCGACCATGTCAATGTAACGGAGACACGGCGAGTTTTGTAATGTTTAAAGTTGCAAGTTGGAATTCAAGGAAGATTGCAGTAATGAGTCGGAAGAAATGTGGATGTATCTTGCTGTTTACCATTAACAATAAAGCATTTATTCAACACAATACTGTGTGTTGAAGTTTGATGAGTGAAGAAGCTCTGAAGGTCTCTGAGGAAGCTTGCATGCGTATAGAAGATATTCCCCTTATCCATTCTCATCCAAATAGTGGCTAGATAATTTGTTTCTCAATAGATAAGAAAAATCTGCCGCTACACCGATGTTGGGGGAGTCCAGAACCAGGGGCCACCGTTTAAGAATAAAGAGTAAGCCATTTAGAACGGAGACGAGGAAACACTTTTTCTCACAGAGAGTTGTGAGTCTGGAATTCTCTGCCTCACTCTGGATAATTTCTAGAGAGAGATAGATAGGACTCTTAAAGATGGTGGAGTCGGGGGATATGGGGGAGAAGGCGGGAACGGGCTACTGATTGGGGATGATCAGCAATGATCACATTGAATGGCGGTTCTGGCTTGAAGGACCCAATGGCCTAGTCCTGCGCCTATTGTCTATTGTCTATTGTAGGATAACAAAGTAGTCGAAGTGTTTACAATACGTTCGGCATTTCTGATCCGTTTAAATTAGGATAATGACATGATGTTGCATTTGGCTCCAATGTTGATCATTGCAACAATAATGGTGTTGTTGACATGAAGTGAAACTTCAGGGTTGAGTTGCTTGTTAGTGGAAGCAACCAAGGAGTTTATGTTATGGCTGCTATTTTCATGCTCAGGGAGTAGAGCTGGAGGTGGCACTGCTAGTTCTGGGTTCTTGCTATCAGCAGCTTCATGTTTTAACCATTGTACAGACTGCCTTGGGCGTGATCGGATTCCACAAGTACGGCAACATTTTGAGAAATGATTTCTTCTTATGCAAAAATAGCATATTTTCCTAGAGCAAAGCAAAATTAGCGGCCTGCAGGGTGCGAGCCGCCACAGTTAGAACACTTTCCAATAATCTTTGAGATTGTCCAGATGATGAGTGGGGTTGTGAGCGCTGGTTACGGTAGGAAGTGGCGGTAACATCAACATGGTATGAGGAATGCGGTCCGAGTCCCAATGACCTGGTGTGAGAGGTCATCATCTCATTAATACGACAAGCACGTTCAGCTCGGGCAAGTATCAGTTCAGTATCACAAAGTAATTCAGCGCATACTTTATCACTGAGAATTCCACCCATAGTCTGTGGGCCGAGCATCAAAAATGTGTATAGAAATCAGTTTTCGTGACCCAAGTCACCAAACTACATGAATTTTTCCACATTTAGATGAAATATAATTGCGAAGGAAGTCATAAATCGTCATTGACAAAAGTTGCCCATTAATTAATTAAACTAATTAGACAGTGTGATCAGGAAAATAAGCGTCATTTAGTGGCCAATGCCCACATTACACCATGAGCAGCCTATTTCCGTGTTGCAGTCCATTTAAACTATATATTATTATATCTATATTTACATTTAAATATATAACGTAAATATGACTGTTATCATATATAATTAAGTGTATTGATGTCATATAAAATAATATGATGAATATAATTTTGTGAGTGTGTTTTTTGAATGACACTGTCGCAGACGTCCTGTTCCTGAACCAGCCCAATTAATGGGCGAGGGCAGTTCTTGTAATGGATGGGATTTATATAGCTCCTTTCTAGATACGCAAGGCGCTTTACATCGCATTATTCATTCACCCCTCAGTCACACTCGGTGGTGGTGAGCTACTTCTGTAGCCACAGCTGCCCTGGGTCAGACTGACGGAAGCGTGGCTGCTAATCTGCGCCTACGGCCCCTCCGACCACCACCAATCACTCACACACATTCACACACATTCACACGCAGGCGAAGGTGGGTGAAGTGTCTTGCCCAAGGACACAACGACAGTATGCACTCCAAGCGGGATTCGAACCGGCTACCTACCGGTCGCCAGCCGAACACTTAGCCCATTGCGCCATCTGTCGTCCACCTCATCTGTCGTCCACCTAACCCACTTGTGAGTTCCTCCCTTTACTGAACCCCACTGACTGCCAGTGTGCAGAGTGGGTGTCACGGCCATAGTGGGACTTGGGCAGTTCCAGGCTGGGGACAGACCTGCAAGGAATCTTCCTCTCGCTTTAATAGGAAATGTAATGAGACTGCCGCAGAGGTCCAGGGTTTTAAAGGCTCATGAACCTGCCTAATTAAAGGGTCAGGACAGATCCTCTGTGTTCCCCCGTTTACTGAACCCACTGACTGCCATATTGGCGAGAGTAGGGGTAATGGCCATTGTGGGACTGGGGCAGTGCCAGGCTGGTTGACAGGCCTGTAAGAGACCTGTCTTTTTTCTGATGTAAATGTCACGTCCTGACCAAGATTCGAATGGTCTGATGTTTTACCCCAGACTGGGTTTATTCCGCTCCCCTGTGAGTTTATAACGTTATACACCTCAGTTTTACCCCAGAGGTTTATTCAAGATTCAATAGTTTATTGTCATGTTTCCCAGATAGGACAATGAAATTCTTGCTTTGCTTCAGAACAACAGAATATAGACGGCATGAATACACAACAGATCAGTGCGTCCATATACCATTGTATAAATATATACACACATGAATTAATAAAACTGATAAATTGCAAATAAACTGATAATGGGCTGTTAATGTTCAAAGTTTTGTTTGAGTTGAGGTCAATATCCTGATGACTATGGGGCTGTTTGTATTTTGTTCCCCTGTGTGTTTATAACATTATTTACCTCAGATTTCCCACAGACCGGGTTTATTCCACTGCCTGTGTGTTTATAACATTATTTACCTCAGTTTCCCCACATACTGGGTTTATTCCGTTCCCCTGTGTGTTTATAACATTATTTACCTCAGTTTTACCCCAGACCGGGTTTATTCCGGTCCTGTGTGTTTATCACGTGTGTTTAATTAAATTTTACCGCCAGACAAGGTATATTTAGCTCCCCTGTGTGTTTATAACATTATTTACTGTATGTCACTGTATGTCACGCTGTTACGTGGGAGGAGCAACAAGGCAGATTTTTTGTATGTGAATACTTGGCAATAAACTTACTAACATACCCCAGTTTTACCCCAGACCGGGTTTATTTTGTTCCCCTGTGTGTTAATAACATTATTTACCCCAGTTTTACCCTAGACCGGGTTTAATGTGTTCCCCTGTGTGTTAATAACATTATTTACCCCAGTTTTACCCTTGATTTACCGGGTTTATTCCCCCAGACGTGTAGTATATTTGGTGGTTTATTGATTATTTACAGGGGGTGGGGGTTGTGAGCCGGAGAGAGCGAGATGTTTGTAACGTGTTTTATCTCAGGACGTTGCTCCAGACGGTGAGTTTATATTATTGACCCCAGTTTTATTCCCCCAGACGTGTAGTTTATTGGAGATTGACCTCGGCTCTCTCTCTCTCCCCCACATTTACCGGGTTTATTTATTTCGCTGATTCCCCTGCTGATTTATTTATTTATTTATAACCTCAATTATTGACCTGAGTTAATAAGAGAGTGAGTGTGGTTTATTTATAACCAGTTTGACCCCACACACACGTGTGTTGTAGATGATGTACCATTGACCCCATGTTGACCCCATGTTGACCACACACACACACGTGTGTTGTAGATGATGTACCATTGACCCCATGTTGACCCCACAAACACGTGTACTGTAGATGATGTACCATTGACCCCATGTTGACCCCATATTGACCCCACACACGTGTACTGTAGATGATGTACCATTGACCCCATGTTGACCACACACACGTGTGTTGTAGATGATGTACCATTGACCCCATGTTGACCCCACACACACACACGTGTACTGTAGATGATGTACCATTGACCGCATGTTGACCACACACGCACACGTGTACTGTATTTATGTGGTCATTGACCCCATATTGACCACACACACACGTGTACTGTAGATGATGTACCATTGACCCGATGTTGACCACACACACACGTGTACTGTAGATGATGTACCATTGACCCCATGTTGACCCCCCACACACACGTGTACTGTAGATGATGTACCATTGACCCCATGTTGACCCCACACACACACACACGTGTACTGTAGATGATGTACCATTGACCCGATGTTGACCACACACACATACACGTGTACTGTAGATGATGTACCATTGACCCCATGTTGACCACACACACACACACACGTGTACTGTAGATGATGTACCATTGACCCCATGTTGACCCCACACACACACACGTGTACTGTAGATGATGTACCATTGACCCCACACACACGTGTACTGTAGATGATGTACCATTGACCCCATATTGACCCCACACACACACACACACACGTGTACTGTATTTATGTGACTATTGACCCCATATTGACCACACACACACACGTGTACTGTAGATGATGTACCATTGACCCCATGTTGACCCCACACACACACACGTGTACTGTAGATGATGTACCATTGACCCCATGTTGACCCCATGTTGACCCCACACACACACACGTGTACTGTAGATGATGCACCATTGACCCAATATTGACCACACACACACACACGTGTTGTAGATAATGTACCATTGACCGCATGTTGACCACACACACACACACGTGTACTGTAGATGATGTACCATTGACCCCACACACACGTGTACTGTAGATCATGTACCATTGACCCCATATTGACCACACACACACACACGTGTACTGTAGATGATGTACCATTGACCCCATGTTGACCCCACACACACACGTGTACTGTATTTATGTGGTCATTGACCCCACACACACATCCCGCTCATTTACATTAACTGCCGCTTCTCCGCCGCCATTTTCATGCGGTCGATGGGGAGACTGGGCCCGGGGCGGCCATCTTGGTGAGGGCAGGTGAGGTCGACGCTGCTGATTGGTTGGATGCCGGCGGCCATCTTGGTGAGGGCAGATGAGGTCGACTTCACCTCCACAGACACCTCTGTCAGTCAAGCTTCTCAAGTTTGAGGACAACACAACCCTGATTGGACTGATCCAGGATGGGGAGGAATCGGCCTACAGACAGGAAGTGTCACAGCTGGCGTCCTGGTGCCGTAGCAACAACCTGGAGCTCAATGCTCTTAAGACAGTGGAATTGATTGTAGACTATAGGAGTGCTCCCCCTCCCCTTACCCCGCTCACCATCAACAACACCACAGTCACGTCTGTGGAATCTTTTATGTTCCTGGGAACCATCATCTCCAAGGACCTTAAGTGGGGGGCTACAATCAACTCCACAGTCAAACAGGCACAACAGAGGATGTACTTCCTGCAGCAGCTGAGGAAACACAATCTACCACAGGCAACGTTGGTCCAATTCTACACGGCCATCGTAGAGTCTGTTCTCACCTTCCCCATCATGGTCTGGGTTGGCTTAGCCATGAAGCACGACACCTGGAGGCTGCAGCAAATCGTCTGATCAGCAGAGAAGGTTAACGTATATAGAACATATAACAATTACAGCACGGAAACAGGCCATCGCGACCCTTCTAGTCCGTGCCGAACACATATTCTCCCCTAGTCCCATATACCTGCGCTCAGACCATAACCTTCCATTCCCTTCCCGTCCATATAACTATCCAATTTATTTTTAAATTATAAAAACGAACCTGCCTCCACCACCTTCACTGGAAGCTCATTCCACACAGCCACCACTCTCTGAGTAAAGAACTTCCTCATCATGCTACCCCTAAACTTCAGTCCCTTAATTCTCAAGTAATGTCCCCTTGTTTGAATCTTCCCGACTCTCAGTGGGAAAAGCTTTTCCACGTCAACTCTGTCTATCCCTCTCATCATTTTAAAAACCTCTATCGTCCCCCCCTTAACCTTCTGGCTGCAACCTTCCCTCCATTGATGAACTGTACACTGCGAGGACCAGGAAGCAAGCGGGAAAGATCATCTCTGACCCCTCTCACCCTGGCCACAAACTCTTTGAATCACTTCCCTCTGGAAGGCGGCTCCGGACTGTCAAAGCAGTTTTTTTTATCCACGAGTAGTTGCTCTACTCAACAGCCAAACATCTGTAGCCTCCCTTTGATCTGGTATTTTGTTGGTTCACATGCCTGATCAATGGTGTTTTATCATTAAAGTTTTATTATTATTAATGTTTAGTGTTTTCCGAGTCATTTGTAGCTGCCACTGGATGTCATGTTGTTACTTGTTGGCAGAGCATCAAGGCAAATTCCTTGTATGTGAATACTTGGCCAATAAACTTACTTACTTATTGAAACATGCAAAAGAGGAGCAGGAGTGGAGTATTTGGCACTTTGAGCCCATTCCGTCATTCAACACAACCTTCTCTGTCAACCCCATATTACAATTCTCACCCTATAATCATTTATGCCATTTGTGTAAAAAAAAAACTATCCCCTACTTAACTGGATTCAGTGACTTGTCATCTACCACTTTTTCCGGGGTGCATTTTAAAGGATCACTATATTCAGAATGAAGACATCTATTTCTACACCTCAGCCCTTCAGGTCTTAATTCTGTGATCCCTGGTTCTAGATCCTCTAGTCGCCAAAAACATTCTTACATATGGAGTTTGTCTCACTCTGCCTGAATTTTGTTTGATTTAGTGAGGTCCCGTTCATGTCTTCCAAACTCCAGTGACTACTGGCCCAGTGGCTCCTCCTCTCCTCACACGTTAGCCCTGCCACTCCAAGAATCAGTCTGGTGAGCTTTGGCTGAATTCCTTCTGTGGCAGGAAAACCCTTTCTCTGGTAAGGAGACCAAAACAGCACACAAGTGGTGGTCTCAGGAATATCCTGTAATATGGCAACAAGACATCTTGTTACTGTGCTCAAAAACTCCAGAAGAGAAGAGCAACAAATATCACTTGCCTACTTACTGCATGCTGCATCACATGTCTGCTTTCAGTGATTAGTGCACAAAGATGCAGATATCTTTATCAATATTTCTGAATTAATCACAATTCCCATAGTTCTCAGTCTTTCTGCTTTTTCATCAAAACAGCAAGTTTATCCACAATATTATGAATAGTAGATGCATGGAGGGGAATGGGTTAGGTGTAGGCAGTTGGGACTGGCTCAGATAGACAACTTGGTAAGCATGTATGTAGCAATGTTACAAAATGTTGAGATATAAAAAATCAAGTCTACAATTTATCCCATCAGATAAAGTGTAAAAAGAAGTTTAATTTGACACCTAATTCACTTTCATATCTCAAGTATTAAAAAAAGTTATGGCCATTTTCATACTCGGAAATTAGCATCTTGTTCCCTATTGATTTTCTATGGACATAACAAAAAAAGCTGTGATCGTGTGCAGTCAAAAGCCCATAACTTTCTTAAAAATTAAGAGAACTGAATGAAATTTTCAGTTATCATAGATTGAAGCATTCTGAAACAAATATAAAACAATCTTACTTGGATGACCTGAAATTAAAGCATATAATTAGTTAGTTACCCAACTGTAGCTAATTCCAAACTTCAATTACTAGATCTAAACATCTTTCAAGTCAAGTCAAGTCAAGTTTATTTGTCACATACACATACGAGTTGTGCAGTGAAATGAAAGTGGCAATGCTCGCGGATTTTTTGTGCAAAAGACAAACAACAAAACAACCAAACAAATTATAAACACAATCATAACACACATTCTTTCACATAATAAATAATAGGAGGAAAAACGTTCTGTAGATTTAGTCCCTGGTGAGATAGGCGTTTACAGAAATATATCCATTTCTTAAGAATAGATTAACATTTTTAAAGAGTCTAAGTGTCCAAATAACATTCACACAATAATTCAGAATATAACATATTTTTTAAATCTCACTTCATGGGTTTATAAGCCAAATGGAAGGAATGTAATGTTTAATACCTGTAGATTAATGCCCATTTAAATCAGCTTGCGAATGGGATTTACTGGAACGGGACCATTTAGAATGTTCAGATGCGGTAATGTTAGTCCCCCATATCTGCAGCAAATACACTGCCAGTTGTTCGGGGGGGGGGGGGGGGGGATCACCGTTTCGCAACATAAAATGTGAATTAAATACATCTTAAGCAACACTTTTATATATTAAAAATAAACTACTTTCCTTTACGTGGTCCTGTATAAAATGCGTCCCAGTTTTCTGCATTGACGGCTTCAGAAGCTGCTTTTAAAATCACTCCAGCAATTAACTTGTCGGGTACATTATTTTTAAAAAATCACACAGAACGGCGGTAGGAACGATTCCTTAGCAAAATCTTGTACTCCAACAAAAATAATTCAGGACCAGGTCGGGAAGAAAACCCTGTTTTAACCCCCCCCCCCCAAACGCGCCAAAATCGGGCACACGGCCAGGGGAAGAATTGCAGTGCCCTGGTGGTAAGTTTTGTGACGTACAGCATGGGACCCGCACACAAATAAAAGCATTCCTTCCATCGAACGTGTCCAAAGACAGGCAGCTCGATTTGTTACTGACACCTATGAGAGAGAAGCGAGTGTCATCAAACTTCTGAATTCTCTGGTCGGGGATGGAACCCTCTCCAAGACAGACGTGAAGCTCACCGTTTGACCCGTTTTTACAAAATGTTAAATGGTCAGCTAAACATAGATTACAAGACCTACACCGAACCCAAACCAATTAGGAGCAGACGAGGGCATTCGATCCAATTTGTGATCCCAGCTACAAAGACAGATCTGTACAGCAATTCGTTCTTCCCACGCACAATTAAGGCATGGAATAATCTCCACCAAACTATAGTTACCCAACCAGATGCAACTAAATTTAAAGTAGCACTTTCTTCCCAATAGCCCTTTCTGGCTTAATCCCTCCCTTCACCACCTCCAGTTTAAATTCCAGTTGGAATATTTTGGAGGACCAAGAAACCAAGAACCAAGAACATACCTAATGTATGCATTTGGCCAATGGGCCTATTTCCATGCTGTACAGCTCTATGACTCTATGCTGCATCTGTGTGTATATTTGGACACTAGCTCAACTGACTGGGAGGAGCTGGCCAAAGTTGACTGGAAGGATACACTGGCAGGTATGACAGTGGAATAACAATGGCAGGTATTTCTAGGAATAATACGGAACGTGCAGGATCAGTTCATTCCTAGGAGGAAAAAAGATTCCAAAGGGAGAAAGGGGCGACCATGGCTGACAAGGGACATCAGGGACGGTATAAAAATTAAAGCAAAGAATTACAAAGCAGCAAAGATGAGCGGGAGGCAAGAGGATCGGGTAATGTTTAAAGAACAACAGAAAATAACTAAAAAGACAATACATGGAGAAAAGATAAGGTACGAGGGTAAGCTAGTCAAGAATATAAAGCAGGATTGTAAAAGCTTCTTTAGGTATATAAAGAGGAAAACAATTAATTAAGACCAAAGTTGGACCCTTGAAGACTGAAAAAGGTGAATTTAACCATATAACATATAACAATTACAGCACGGAAACAAGCCATCTCGGCCCTACAAGTCCATGCCGAACAATTATTTTCCCTTAGTCCCACCTGCCTACACTCATACCATAACCCACCATTCCCTTCTCATCCATATGCCTATTTTTAAATACCAACGGACCTGCCTCCAACACTTCCACTGGAAGCTCATTCCACACCGCTACCACTCTCTGAGTAAAGAAGTTCCCCCTCATGTTACTACTAAACTTCTGTCCCTTAGTTCTGAAGTAATGTCCACTTGTTTGAATCATCCCTATTCTCAAAGGGAAAAGCTTGTCCACATCAACTCTGTCTATCCCTCTCATCATTTTAAAGACCTCTATCAAGTCCCCCCTTAACCTTCTGCGCTCCAGAGAATAAAGACCTAACTTATTCAACCTTTCTCTAACTTAGCTGTTGTAACCCAGGCAACATTCTAGTAAATCTCCTCTGTACTCTATTTTGTTGACATCCTTCCTATAATTGGGCGATCAAAATTGTACACCATACTCCAGATTTGGTCTCACCAATGCCTTGTACAATTTTAACATTACATCCCAACTTCTATACTCAATGCTCTGATTTATAAAGGCTAGCATACCAAAAGCTTTAGTTACCACCCTATCTATACGAGATTCCACCTTCAAGGAACTATGCACGGTTATCCCCAGATCCCTCTGTTCAACTGTATTCTTCAATTCCCTACCATTTACCATGTACATCCTATTTTGATTTGTCCTGCCAAGGTGTAGCACCTCACATTTATCAGCATTAAACTCCATCTGCCACCTTCAGCCCATTCTTCCAAATGGCCTAAATCACTCTGTAGACTTTGGAAATCCTCTTCATTATCCACAACACCCCCTATCTTGGTATCATCTGCATACTTACTAATCCAATTTACCACACCTTCATCCAGATCATTGATGTACATGACAAACAACAATGGACCCAACACAGATCCCTGAGGCACCCCACTAGTCACCTGCCTCCAACCCGACAAACGGCCATCCACCATTACCCCCCGGCGTCTCCCATTAAGCCACTGTTGAATCCATCTTGCTACTCCTGCATTTATACCCAGCAGTTGAACCTTCTTAACCTTCCATGAGGAACCTTGTCAAAGGCCTTACTAAAATCCATATAGACACATCCACTGCTTTACCCTCGTCAATTTCCCTAGTAACCTTTTCAAAAAATTCTAGAAGATTGATCAAACATGACTTTCCAGGCACAAATCCAAGTTAACTGTTCCTAATCAGACCCTGTTTATCCAGATGCTTATATATATTATCTCCAAGTATCTTGTCCATTAATTTGCCCACCACTGAAGTCAAACTAACAGGTCTATAATTGCTAGGTTTACTCTTAGAACCCTTTTTAAACAATGGAACAACATGCGCAGTACGGCAATCCTCGGGGACTATTCGCATTTCAAATGACATTTGAAATATTTCTGTCATAGCCCCGGCTATTTCTACACTAACTTCCCTCAATGTCCTAGGGAATATCCTGTCAGGACCTGGAGACTTATCCACTTTTATATTTTTCAAAAGTGTCAGTACTTCTTTTACTTTGAAACTCATAGTATCCATAGCTACTCTACTAGTTTCCCTTACCTCACATAATTCAATATCCTTCTCCTTGGTGAATACCAAAGAAAATAAATTGTTCAATATCTCCCCCATCTCTTTTGGCTCTGCAGATAGCTGTCCACTCTGTATCTCCAATGGACCAATTTTATCCCTCGTTATCCTTTTGCTATTAATATAGCTGTAGAAACCCTTTGGATTTACTTTCACCTTACTTGCCAAAGCATCCTCATATCTTCTTTTAGCTTTTCTAATTTCTTTCTTAAGATTCTTTTTACATTCCTTATACTCCTCAAGCACCTCATTTACTTAATGCTGCCTATAATTATTTGTAGATCTCCCTCTTTTTCCAAACAAGATGTCCAATTTATCTTGAAAACCAGGGCTCTTTCCAATTTTTACTATTTCCTTTCAACCGAACAGGAACATAAAGATTCTGTGTTCAAGAGGGAACTGCAGATGCTGGAAGATCGAAGGTACACAAAATTGCTGGAGAAACTCAGCGGGTGCAGAAGCATCTATGGAGCGAAGGAAATAGGCGACGTTTCGGGCCGAAACCCTTCTTCAGACTCATATAAAGATTCTGTACTTTTAAAATGTCCCCTTTAAATGTCCTCCATTTCTCTTCTACATCCTTCCCATAAAACAAAACGGCTCAGTTCACTCCTTTTGAATCATTTTGCATCTCATCAAAGTTAGCCTTTCTCCAATCAAAAATATCAACCCTAGGTCCAGTTCTGACCCTCTCCATAATTATATTGAAACCAATGGTATTGTGATCACTGGACCCAAAGTGGTCCCCAACGCATACCTCTGCCACCTGTATCAGAACTGAACAAGGAGGAGGACACAAATGCAGGCTCAGACACAGGGCATATCAGTCTTCAGAGTTTAATCGGTCCAAGTCGGTACACAGGTAAGCAAAACAGAGGCAACAGTACAATCTAGGAGCAGGCAAAAACAGAGGTCGAAAAACAGGCAATGGTCGAGGTTACAAGATTTCTAGAGCTGGAACGAGGTGATACCAAGTAACATACACAACCAACTGGCAATGAGAACTAAAACACAAAGGGCTTAAATACAGACTAGCAGGGGATAACGAGACACAGGTGAAACACATCAGGGGGGGGGCAACAATCACACAAGGGTAAACGACCTGACAGGAAATGGAACCTGAAACAAGAGGAGATGCGAGACACCAAAATAAAACAAGAATGCAAACTCTAATACTAAAAACCAATAAGAAACAGAAACTAGATCAAACCCGAGACCTGGCAGTACCCCCCCCCCCCCCCCCCCTCCACGGCCGGCTGCCGACGGCCCAGGATCTTCAGGATGTTGGCGCCGATATTCCCAGATAAGTTCAAGGTCGCATATGTTGCGAGCCGGCACCCAAGACCGCTCCTCAGGTCCATAACCCTCCCAATCCACAAGATACTGACAACCACGACCACGCCGGTGCATCCCCAGCAACCGGCTGACTGTAAACACCGGACCCCCATCAAGGAACCGGGGGGGCGGAGGGGGGGGGGGGGGTGTGGAGGCAGGGACCAGAAGACTCTCCTTAAATGGCATCAGTCGGGAGACATAGAAAGTAGGGTGGACCCTCATGGCACGGGGGAGTTTGAGACGAACCGCCACAGGATTGATCACCTTCGATATGGGGAAAGGATCAACAAAACGGGGAGCCAGTTTCCGGGATTCCACCCTCAGAGGTAAGTCTCGAGTGGAGAGCCACACCTTTTGGCCAGGCGAGTATACCGGAGCCGGCGTTCTTCCACGATCAGCCATCCTCTTGTAACGCGTAGAACTATGCAACAGCATCTGACGAGCCCCATTCCAAACCTCGTGACAGCGACGGATGAGAGCCTGAGTGGAGGGCACACTGGACTCCTTCTCCACAGCAGGGAACAATGGCGGTTGATAACCATAGGCACACTGGAATGGAGAGAGACAAGAGGGTGAGCAAGGAAGTGTGTTGTGTGCATACTCCACCCAAATAAGGTGTTTGCTCCAGGTTGAAGGGTTCTGTGCCACCAAGCACCGTAGTCCTGTCTCCAATTCCTGGTTAAGGCGTTCAGTCTGTCCATTGGATTCTGGGTGATAACCAGATGCAAGGCTGACCATGTCATCCAACAGAGAACAAAACTCCTTCCAAAACCTGGACACGAACTGAGGCCCCCCGGTCAGGCACAATGTCTCTGGGAAATCCATGAATTCGAAAAACATGAGACAGCATGACCTCTGCCGTTTTCTTGGCGGAGGGAAGCTTGTGCAACGGAATGAAATGGACCATCTTAGAAAATCTCTCCACCACAGTGATGACTGAGGTGTTACCTTCAGAAGAGGGCAAGCCCGTAACAAAGTCCATGGAGATGTCTGACCAGGGGCATGAGGGGACAGGCAGCGGATTCAGGAGGCCTAAGGCGGCCCGACGTGAGGTCTTGTTCCGAGCACAATACTGCAGGCGGCGACGTACTCCTTAATCCCCCTCTCCATGGAAGGCCACCAAAACCTTTGTTTGACCACAAACAGGGTTCGGCGGACACCGGAATGACAGGAGATCCGAGACGTATGAGCCCAGTGAATCACCTGTGAACGAAGAGACTCGGGAACAAACAGACGATTAGAAGGACACCCTAGCGGTGACTGAACACCAGCAGTTGCCTCGGAAACTCTCTCCTCAATCTCCCAAGTAACTGCCCCAACAAATCAGGAAGCAGGCAGAATGGGATTTGAAACCTTAGGGGCCGGGTCAGGATCAAACTGTCTGGAGAGAGCATCAGGTTTGCCATTCTTGGCACCAGGGCGGTAAGACAGTACAATATCAAATCGATTAAAGAAGAGAGCCCACCTTGCTTGGCGCGAGTTGAGGCGTTTGGCTGACTTGATGTATTCCAGGTTCTTGTGGTCTGTCCAAACTACAAACGGCTGCTCTGTGCCCTCCAACCAGTGTCTCCATTCCTCCAAGGCTGTTTTAACCGCTAACAGTTCACGGTTACCCACATGGTAATTTCTCTCAGCAGGAGAAAGCTTTCTTGAGAGGAGAGCGCAGGGATGCAGTCGACCATCTGTGGGGGATTTCTGGGAGAGTACGGCCCCGATGCCCACACCCGAGGCATCCACTTCAACCACGAACTGGAGTGATGGGTCAGGGTGAACCAGGATGGGGGCTGAGGAGAAGCTCCTCTTGAGTCTCATAAATGCAGTTTCTGCTTGAGGGGAACAAGAGAAAGGCACGTGGGGTGAGGTAAGAGCATGGAATGGTGCAGCAGTGACACTAAAGTTCCGGATAAACTTCCTATAAAAATTAGCAAACCCAAGGAAACCCTGAAGTCGCTTACGACTGGAGGGTGTAGGCCAGGTGGCCACAGCTCTGACCTTGCTCGGGTCCATCTGTATACCAGCAGGTGATACAACATAACCAAGGAATTGAACAGTGTTAGCATGAAATTCACATTTCTCAGCTTTCACAAACAGATCATTCAGGAGCAAACGTTCCAGCACCTGGTGTACATGCTGCACATGGGAAGTCTCGTCTGTAGAAAAAAATCACAATGTCATCAAGGTACACAAACACAAATCTGTTCAGCATGTCCCGAAATACATCATTAACCATTCCTTGAAAAACTACTGGAGCATTAGTAAGACCAAACGGCATGACCATATATTCATAATGACCACAGGGTGTGTTAAACGCAGTTTTCCATTCATCCCCCTCCCTTATCCTCACCACATGATAAGCATTTCTAAGATCTACAGTGAATACTTTAGCGTCTTTTAACACTTCAAATGCAGAGGAGATAAGAGGAAGAGGGTACCTGTTTTTAACAGAAATGTCATTGAGTCATCTGTAGTCAATGCAGGGCCGAAGTGTTCCTTCCTTCTTATCCACAAAGAAGAATCCAGCTCCTGCAGGTGAAGAGGAAGGTCTGATGATCCCAGCAGCAAGGGCATCGTCAATGTATTTTTCCATGGCGAGCTGCTCATGTGAAGACATTGAATAGAGACAACCCTTAGGAGGTGCTGTACCTGGCAGAAGGTCGATGCAGCAGTCGTACGGTCTATGCGGCGGAAGAGATGTGGCCTTGGCCTTGTTGAACACCTCCTTTAAGTCCAGATAACACGAGGGAACCTTGGAGATATCTGGAAAATCCTCCTCCCTTGAACGGGAAGGCTGCCGGAGGGTGGTCCAGGAAGATCCCAGCAAACTGCTCCTTGACGGATCCTTCATAGACGCAGGTGAAGAATCATGCAGATAGATGAGTTTACAGTTATTCCCCCAAGAAATTATTTCCCCAGTACCCCAGTTCATGTGAGGATTATAATAAGACAACAAAGGGAGCCCCAACACCAGAGGATGAAGAGGACAGTCGAGGAGATGAAAACTGATGGTCTCAAGGTGATTACCTGCCACGATGAGTTGAACAGGTTGAGTTCGGTGAATTACCCTGTACAGTAGGCGCCCATCCAGTGCACTAGCCTCCAGAGGATCTTGAAGCTGTTCACGTTCCAGCTCCAATTCATCAGCCAAGCGAATGTCCATGATGTTCTCATCTGCCACATAATCAACCAAAGCCTGCAGGGAGTGCCACTGGGAATGCACCAACAATTGTACCGTCGTGAGTGGATAAGAGGAACGGCTCAGAGGAGTGGTACAACTCACCAATGTCCTCTCTTTCATTGGTAAGCCTTGTCTTTTACTGAACAGCTGTTCAACAAATGTCCCAGTTCACCACAGTAAAAACACCTCATTTCCCTTGCCGTTCAGCTGCCGTTCTTCCGGGCCGAGTTTGGCTCGTCCCACCTGCATGGGCTCCTCTGAAGAGACAGGTGGCATTGTAGGCTGACTTGACCGACCGAGAGGGAACAAGTCCCGACCGGAAGGTGAAGGGCGACGCTGCCGCCACGGCTGGGAGGAGGAGCGAACTGCTGCCGATCCCCTCTCTCGCTCTCTTTCTCTGAGTCTAGCGTCAATCTGGACAGCCAGGGAAATCATAGACTCGAAGTCGGAAGGCAGTGTTAGTGGAACCAATTGATCTTTGATAGCTTCAGATAATCCATTGCGAAAAGCATCCAACAAAGCAGCCTCATTCCATCCACTCTTAGCAGCAACAGTTCGAAAGTCAATAGCAAAATCCATAACTGTGCGATTACCTTGTTTCATGGAGACCAGGTTCTGTGAAGCCTCTCGGCCAGGATTGGAGTGATCAAACGTGCGGGAAGGAGCTTCCATGAACAGGACCGACGTCTGGCAAACAGGAGAATTCTGAGACCATTCCGCCGTGGCCCAATCCTCCGTCCTACCCGACAGGTGCGTGATGATAAAGGCTACCCTTGAGCGTTCTGATGGAAAGGAAGCCGCTTGAAGTTCGAAATGAAGTCCACACTGAATCAAAAAAGGTCTACACGTCTCCGATTCCCCCGAGAAGTGTTCCGGTCTTGCCAGGTGGACGAATGGAGATTCTGCAGCAGCCGTGGCCCTCGGAGCTCCTGGAGACACAGACAAGGAAACAAACTCGGCAGGCACGGGAGCCGCGGCAGGAAACAAAGAATTCAGCCGAGTAACCAGGTGTTCAAACCGAGAACTTAAAGTGTTCACCTGTGAACCGATGTCCGCCTGGAACCCCTGCTGACGCTCGCCGAGGTCCCGGAACCCGGCAACGATCGAGGTGAGTTGATCTCCGTAATGCGAGATGCGCTCCTCTTGCTTCAGGAGCGCTGCACGAAAATGATCAGGGCCCGCTGAGTCCATTGTTGGCCAGTTCGTAATATCAGAACTGAACAAGGAGGAGGACACAAATGCAGGCTCAGACACAGGGCAGATCAGTCTTCAGAGTTTAATCGGTCCAAGTCGGTACACAGGTAAGCAAAACAGAGGCAACAGTACAATCTAGGAGCAGGCAAAAAACAGAGGTCGAAAAACAGTCAATGGTCGAGATCACAAGGTCACAAGATTTCTAGAGCTGGATCGAGATGATACCAAGTAGCATACACAACAAACTGGCAATGAGAACTAAAACACAAAGGGCTTAAATACAGACTAGCAGGGGATAACGAGACACAGGTGAAACACATCAGGGCAGGCCCAACAATCACATGAGGGTAAACGACCTGACTGGAAATGGGACCTGAAGCAAGAGGAGATGTGAGACACCAAAATAAAACAAGAATGCAAACTCTAATACTAAAAACCAATTAGTAACAGCAACTAGATCAAACCCGAGACCTGACATGTCCCCAATATGTAGAGAGGAGATGCCCAAAGTAGGATAACTTAGAGCTTGTGTGAACAGGTGATCGATGGCCAGCATAGACTTGTTGGGCTGAAGGGCCTGATTCCATGCTGTCTCTCTACTAAACTAATTATATAATGATTGTACGTAAATAAAAGAAGAGGGGGTAATACAGTATTAATACAGTATTTCAAGAACAGTCATTTTAAAGGTGTATGTTTTTGTTAAAGTATTGAATATACTGTTAAAGTTAAGAGTTAATGACCAGAAGGTGGATATTAGATATTTCTGTTTAGTTGATAAAATATTGAACATTTGTTTGGTTTGGTTTGTGAAATTATTAAAAGGCTGGACAAATATTGAAGTGGTTCACTGATTGATGAAATACTCAGGTTATTGATTGATCGACCAAATAGTTATTAACGGAGTCATTTTTTAGAACTACGGGCGATTCTAAGAGACGATTGATGGCACAAGTAACAAAACAGCTGCCTAAAATCAAAAAAAAAAACCTGCAGATGGTGTCAATCTGAAATAAAAATGATTATCCAGAGGATCTTGACATGGATTGAATATTGATGATTGTTAGAATCTCAGTTTGGACATAACTTTTCACCAGTTTTTCACTTTTCATTGAAGTCTACAAGTATTAGATAGAAAATCTTTTGCTTTCACACAATAAGAAATATATAACATTTTTCATACATTTCTTCATTTCAAAATGATTTCTGGTCAGCACCATTCGATTAAGGAGCCTTTAAGACATTTTCAGCTCCAGAAACAATTGTCATATCAACCTCTGGTCGTGATTGTACCTAAATAGATTTGATAACAAAATCTAGGTACATAAATGATGTTTGTTGTGGGTGTGCTGTGTCTAGCTTTCAATTTGTTACCTTTAAACATGTTTTCTCAATTGCCTGAATAAACTACAGCATTTGTTGAGAAATGTTTCAATCCTGCCTTCTCAGACACGGATCAGGTTATGTTATTGTCTAATTTCATTCTATTTGTTTCTTTAGCTCAATTTGCTTTTCGAAGCCAAATTGAGTTCACAGTGACTGGAGTAACATTGGGTTTTTGGACAGTGAGACAGTGAATACAGGTAGCTATAAATCAGATGGCTTGCAACCTATTGAGCGTCACCATTTGCTTTGTCACATTTATATACTTATTCAGTGGCGCCCATCACAGGCGACTATTTGCGTGCTAGCCACAGAAGCAGATCTACAAACATATTACAATCGCTCCACACTCTTATGGGCCTGTCCCACTTAGGTGATTTTTCAGCGGACTGCTGGCGACTGTCAAGTTGCTGACAATCACCTGAAAAACCAGCAACTGAAACGGCGACTGTCAGAGTGGAACACACACACACGCACAAACACATCGCTTCCTTCACTAGCCCGTTATGCAGGCAGGGGACAGGGCAAGCAGGGGGAGGCTGTCTAAAAAATTCACACGGTGCAAAGCCAAGGTGAACCACACACACACCATGATGAACAGGAAGGTTGGCGCTTTAAAAAGACGGCTAAAACACAGTGTACGGTAAAGGGCCCGTCCCACAACCATGCGACCAAACTGGAATCGGGGGCCGCAGGGGGGATCGCGTGGAGATCGAGTGATCCCCGTACATGGCCTGTCCCACCAGCATGCGCCTGCATGTGTCGAGCGCGACCAAACCAGAAGCGTGGGCCGCACAGTGGTCGAGTGAGTGACGTGAAGTTTGAGCGAAGTCCGCGGGAAGTTCGCGCGAGACGTACGGCATCAAGATGCTGCGTCCGGCATCGAGACGTTGCGTATGGCCCCAATGCGTGCCGGCAGGCCATTGTTGCGCGGCATTTTTGGACACGGTCAGTTTTTCGGAGCCCCGCATGTTGTCGGGACCAGCTCCGCACAACTCCATACAGCTCCGGCGTTCGAAGTGGGACCGGACCCGTGAGGCCGTATGGCTCAAGCGACCACTTTAGGTCGTGCTTGCCGCATGCAGTCGTATGCTCGTTGGACAGGCTCTTCCGTCCTTTAAAAGGGGGTGAAGAACGCGGGAGAAGCAGTGGAGACAACCTTTAAGAAGCCAGAGATACACGGCTGTGAAGCTCGGCGGACATTTAACATCGGTTATCCTTGGCTCTGAAAACTACTGCTTACCTTTTTGTTTCCCAATGAGCCAATGAAATTCACCGGTCAGCACCAGCTACAACCTACGCGAACCTTCGACCTCCTGGCAACCCATTAGGACCTCCTAGCGACTCACCCACGGCACAAGAATTCTCGCTACTCTCCATGGCGGCTTCATTCTAGTCACTGCTAATTATTCAACAACATTCACAGCAACCATAACGAGGCCGCGCCTAGTTCCCAGATTGCGGGAACTCCTCACGACCATGAAGGCGACTCCCCGGCAACCACCCGCGAACATGTGGTGACTGCATAGAATAAATGTTGAGACGTGTTCAATTTATTCCCATCTTCCATTATGCCAAATATAATCATTTCAGTATTAGGTTCCATTCTTATCTTGAATAATTTTGTAAATATTTCGAAAATATCATGATGTGCAAATTTTAAATGACTCATTTGAGATTTTTAACCTTAGAAAATGTGAGGAAGCAACTTTTAGATATAGTTCCAAAAATCTACCTCGGGTGGAGGGGCAAGAGAGGGGTGGAGAGAGATCAGGGGGATGTGAGGGGTGAATGGAGAAGGGGGAGGTGGGTCGTTCCCTCATGGTCCCGGGGCAGCACTCCCGCCCCTCCGGTCGCCTGGCTCCACGCACACAGACCCACTCCCCTCTCTCTCTCCCCGGGGAGGAGCGGGAAACAATACAGGGAGGGCCGGGCTGGGGGTTGGAGCAACGTTTACAAACCTCGGCCTCAGCTCACACCCATCCGTCCCGGCCCCGGTATCTGATCCCGCCGCCTGCTCTCTCATTCCCTTTTCTCCTTCCTTCCCTCCATCTCTTCCCTTCTTCCCTCCTCTTCTTCCCTCCCTCCCTCCTTCCTCTCACTCTTTGCCCTTCTCTCTTCCTCCCTCCCTCCCTTCTTTCTATCCTTCCCTCCCTCCCTCCTTCCTCTCTCTCTTTGCCCTTCTCTCCTCCCTCCTTCCCTTCTTCCCTCCTCTTCTTCCCTCCCTCCTCTCCTCCCTCCCTTCTCTACACACACACACACACACACACACACACACACACACACACACACACACACACACACACACACACACACACACACACACACACACACACACACACACACACACACACACACCTAAGTTAGGACGGGGTAGAAGCACAAAGGGTAGGATGGGGCAGAAGCCCAACATTTAATGCCTGGACTGTTTATTCGCCAATGTTTATTGGTTTTCCAGGATCCAGTTAATTAAATTACTTTTTTTTCCATTTCACAGTCACTAAAACAAGTGGTATTGTAACGATGTACTTTTCAGAGGTGATATACACATTTTGTTTGTTATTTGTAGGTTTACACATATGCGATTTTATATTAAAAAGTAGCTTAGATCTGTTTGGTCCATTAACTCGTAGTAACTTTTAAGCGCACATTTTGATTGCTTTCTATTCTACCATAGAGATATAAAGTCCATAATAGACTTTATTTATATTTCTACAATTCTATAGACTTTGGCTGGGAACCTGGGGCTCACCAACATTATTCCCAATTGGTCCCCGTACCTCCTAAGGCCGGCCCTGTCAATCAGTGCAGTACCCACGGAACAGTCCACTGAGTCCATATGCAAGAGGTGCTATTTTGGCCCCATTGAACAGTCCCAGCTGCAGCTGGCCATGAAGGCCAGTTGGGGGGCACCATCTGCAGCCAACCTCAAGCCACAGCTCAAATCCTCTCTTTCTAAATTGTAAGAGGTTGATGCTTCAGTATTAATCACTGTGGCATTCCATCTCTTCCACCCAGCTGGAAAAAAAGATACACACCACACATTACTTCCAAACAAAAATTTGTAAAACATGCTTTCTCTTTCATAAACCCACGATGGCTTTGTTTGGTTGCCTTAATTTTTCTCTTTAAGTGTCCTTTAATCTTTCAACATCTTTAATGGTAGCCATTAACCTTTTCTCTGTCACAAATGTTAAGCTAACGAGCTGGTAATTTCCTGCTTTCTATTTAAGGTAAATTATGAGGAAAATTACTGGGAAGTTTTTAACCAGAAAGATCCTGAAGGGAAATTGTTGGTCATGCAGACAGCAACACCTGTCTGGGTAAAAACTGCACAGCAGATTAATCTAGTCTGATTTTGAAATTTCAGCAAATGCACAGGAAGGAACAACGTGATTCTTAATTATCCACAGGTTAAAGATGATTGTATTTTTTCTGCATGTTTTCCATAGATCCATTTTAGTAAATCAATTATAATATGCGTACTGACCTTTTTAAAAATGTATAAAACAACCTCAATTAATAGCAAGCAGAATATACGATTGTCAACTGAAACACAAGACATAAGGAAACCAAAATCATTATATCGTGGCTCAATGTTAACTAATCAACCATTAACTTGGACAAAATGTGAGAAAAACATTCTTCAAGTTAATGGTTGGAGAAACTCAGCGGGTGCAGCAGCATCTATGGAGCGAAGGATAAAGGTAACGTTTCGGACCGAAACCCTTCTTCAGACTGAGTTCAAAAAGAGTTGCCTTTTATGCTCGTTATACGTGGAGTGTGAATGCACTGGTTTTGGAGACAACAAAGTTGTCATTTGAAGCTGTGACTTCCTATTTAATTGTTCTTTGGTGTAATATGTTTTCTGAAATTGTTTCTTTCTGCTTGTAAATAATGTCATCTTAGAATATAGAGCACAGTGACGCAGCGTTAGAATTGCTGCCTTACAGCGCCAGAGACAGGGGTTCGATCCTGGCTATGGGTGGTGTTTGTACATTCTCCCCGTGACTGTGGGGTTTCTCTGGAACTCTCATTCCCTCCGACATTCCAAAAGACGTGCTGGTTTGTTGGTTAATTGTCTTCTCTAAATTGTTCCTAGTGTGCAGGATAGAATCATTGTATGGGTGATTGCTAGTCAATGCAGACTCGTTGGGCCAAAAGGTCTGTTTCCCCACAGTATCCCCAAACAAAACTGCACAGCACAGAAACAAGCCCTTTGGCCCACAATGTCTGAGCTGAACATTATGCCAAGGTCAACTCTTATCTGCCTGCATATAATCCATATCGCTCCATTCCCTGCATATCCATAATCATACATGACACTATCGTATCTAGATCCAAAACAAACCCTAGCAGCATGTTCCAGGGACCCATCATCTTCTGTGAAAAAAATATGCCGCACACGTTTGTCTACTCCTTTTCAATCTCAGCCCAATAAAGTGGATTAACGTATAGAGCTGCTGCCTCCCAATGCCAAAGATCCAGGTTAGTGGGCAAATGCATGGCAGATGCAGTATAATGTGGATAAATGTGAGGTTATCCACTTAGGTGGCAAACAGGAAAGTAGACTATTATCTGAATGGTGACCGGTTAGGAAATGGGGAGATGCAACGAGACCTGGGTGTCATGGTACACCAGTCGTTGAAAGTAGGCATGCAGGTGCAGCAGGCAGTGAAGAAAGCGAATGGTATGTTAGCATTCATAGCAAAAGGATCTGAGTATAAGAGCAGGGAGGTTCTACATCAGTTGTACAGGGTCTTTGCGAGACCACACCTGGAGTGTTGCGTACAGTTTTGGTCTCCTAATCAGAGGAAATACATTCTTGCCACAGATGGAGTGCCATAGGGATTCACTAGACTGATTCCTGGGATGTCAGGACTTTCATATGAAGAAAGACTGGATAGACCCGGCTTGTACTCGCTAAAATTTGGAAGATTGAAGGGGGATCTTATAGAAACTTACAAAATTCTTAAGGGGTTAGACAGGCTAGATGCAGGAAGATTGTTCCCGATGTTGGGGAAGTCCAGTACAAGAGGTCGCGGTTTAAGGATAAGGGGGAAGTCTTTTAGGACTGATATGAGAAAAAAAAAATTCACACAGAGAGGGGTGAATATGTGGAATTTTCTGCCACAGAAGGTAGTTGAGGCCAGTTCATTGGCTATATTTAAGAGGGAGTTAGATGTGGCCCTTGTGGCTAAAGGGATCAGGGGGCATGGAGAGAAGGCAGGTACAGGATACTGAGTTGGATGATCAGCCATGATCATATTGAATGGCGAATGGTGCAGGCTCGAAGCGCCGACTCCTGCACCTCTTTTCGATGTTTCTATGTTAGAGC
This sequence comes from Leucoraja ocellata, assembly GCA_036785375.1. NCBI lineage: Eukaryota > Metazoa > Chordata > Chondrichthyes > Rajiformes > Rajidae > Leucoraja > Leucoraja ocellata. The sequence goes on along the minus strand of JAWMAR010004333.1, from coordinate 14,775 downwards.
CTGACCTTGAGAGCTACTTGTGTGGAGTGTGCATGTTCTCCATGTGATTGCGTGGGTTCGCTGAGTGTTCCTATTTCCTTCCACATCCCAAAGATGTGTGGTTTGTATGGTTAGTTTAATTTATTGTCACGTGTACCGAGGGACATGAAATGTTTATATTGTGGGCCAACGAGAAAGACTCTGCATCGAGCCACCCACAGTGTATTGATACATGATAAAGGGAATCATGTATAGTTAGGGATAACATTTAGTTTAATTGACCTCTGTAAAATTGTTTTTAGTGTGTAGGGCGTGGATACAACATTGGGATAACATAGAACAAGAGTGAATCTATGGTCAGCATGGGCTCAGTGGGCCCAAGAGCCTGGTTCCATGCAGTATCTTTCAATCGATCAATCAATTAACCAACCAACCAATCAATCAATCAATACTCAGTATGATAGGCAGGTTACCATATCCCAGATTCAACTCGCGGACTGTGCCGGGTTAGCTACATACACGGAAAGAATTAGGAAGCTGAAACCAATTAAACTTGTGTCCTGTCCCACGAGTATGCGACTCCATGCGGCAAGCGCGACCTAACGTGGTCGCTTGAGCCGTATGGCCTCGCGGGGCCGGTCCCACTTCGGGCGCCGGAGCCGTATGGAGTTGTGCGGAGCTGGTCCCGGCATCGACATGGGCTCCGAAAAACTGACCGTGTTCAAAACTTCTGCGCGGCATCCGCCTGTCGGCCCGCAGCCGCCCGACGCCGTACGTCACGCGTGAACTTCCCACGGACTTCGCAGAAAACTTCATGTCACTCCCTCGACCTCCGCGCTACCCCCGCTTCTGGTTTGGTCGCGCTTGCCGCATGCAGGAGCATGCTGGTGGGACAAGCCCTTTAGGTCATGCTTGATGCATGGAGTCGCATGCTCATGGGACAGGCCCTTAATTAAATAACTAATCCATTGATGTACTTGTGATTTAAAAACACTGAAGCTAATAATGTAATAATTGTATTCCAATCTTTGTCTTTAAAAAATAAAACACTTTTGAAACACCTAAGCTCTGTGCAATACCATATACCAACTTTCTACCCTCTCTTTCTATAAAAAATAAAAACACTAGAAGCAGAAGTAATTGATAATTGAAAATTGTAATAATGTATGACTGATGTATATGAAAAGTCTTTTTACTATAATATGTAACTATACTTTATAATATGTCTACTTCTAATAAAAATATTATTTAAAAAAATAAATAAAAATAAAAAACCAAAAGACTCGACACACCTCCGGAAATTTAGTGGGCAAATGCATGGCAGGTGCAGTATAATGTGGATAAATGTGAGGTTATCCACTTAGGTGGCAAAAACAGGAAAGTAGACTATTATCTGAATGGTGGCCAGTTAGGAAATGGGGAGATGCAACGAGACCTGGGTGTCATTGTACACCAGTCGTTGAAAGTAGGCATGCAGGTGCAGCAGGCAGTGAAGAAAGCGAATGGCATGTTAGCGTTCATAGCAAAAGGATCTGAGTATAAGAGCAGGGAGGTTCTACAGCAATGGACGAATGGAGACGCTGTGGCAGCCGTGGCCCTCGGAGCTCCTGGAGACACAGACAAGGGAACAGACTCGGCAGGCACGGGAGCCGCAGTAGGAAACAAAGAATTCAGCCGAGTAACCAGGTGTTCAAACCGAGAACTTAAAGTGTTCACCTGTGAACCGATGTCCGCCTGGAACCCCTGCTGACGCTCACCGTGGTCCCGGAACCCGGCGACGATCGAGGTGAGTTGACCCCCGTAATGCGAGACGCGCTCCTCTTGCTTCTGGAGCGCTGCCCGACAAGGATCAGAGCCCGCTGAGTCCATTGTTGGCCAGTTCGTAATATCAGAACTGAACAAGGAGGAGGACACAAATGCAGGCTCAGACACAGGGCAGATCAGTCTTCATAGTTTAATCGGTCCAAGTCGGTACACAGGTAAGCAAAACAGAGGCAACAGTACAATCTAGGAGCAGGCAAAAACAGAGGTCGAAAAACAGTCAATGGTCGAGATCACAAGGTCACAAGATTTCTAGAGCTGGAACGAGGTGATACCAAGTAGCATACACAACAAACTGGCAATGAGAAATAAAACACAAAGGGCTTAAATACAGACTGGCAGGGGATAACGAGACACAGGTGAAACACATCAGGGCAGGGCCAACAATCACATGAGGGTAAACGACCTGACTGGAAATGGGACCTGAAACAAGAGGAGATGTGAGACACCAAAATAAAACAAGAATGCAAACTCTAATACTAAAAACCAATTAGTAACAGCAACTAGATCAAACCCGAGACCTGACATGTCCCCAATATGTAGAGAGGAGATGCCCAAAGTAGGATAACTTAGAGCTTGTGTGAACAGGTGATCGATGGCCAGCATAGACTTGTTGGGCTGAAGGGCCTGATTCCATGCTGTCTCTCTACTAAACTAATTATATAATGATTGTACGTAAATAAAAGAAGAGGGGGTAATACAGTATTAATAATCAATTGGGTTCTGCGTCTCATATCAGTATTTCAAGAACAGTCATTTTAAAGGTGTATGTTTTTGTTAAAGTATTGAATATACTGTTAAAGTTAAGAGTTAATGACCAGAAGGTGGATATTTCTGTTTAGTTGATAAAATATTGAACATTTGTTTGGTTTGGTTTGTGAAATTATTAAAAGGACAAATATTGAAGTGGTTCACTGATTGATGAAATACTCAGGTTATTGATTGATCGACCAAATAGTTATTAACAGAGTCATTTTTTAGAACTACGGGCGATTCTAAGAGAGGATTGATGGCACAAGTAACAAAACAGCTGCCTAAAATAAATAAAAACACCTGCAGATGGTGTCAATCTGAAATAAAAATGATTATCCAGAGGATATTGACATGGATTGAATATTGATGATTGTTAGAATCTCAGTTTGGACATAACTTTTCACCAGTTTTTCACTTTTCATTGAAGTCTACAAGTATTAGATAGAACATCTTTTGCTTTCACACAATAAGAAATATATAACATTTTTCATACATTTCTTCGTTTCAAAATGATTTCTGGTCAGCACCATTCGATTAAGGAGCCTTTAAGACATTTTCAGCTCCAGAAACAATTGTCATATCAACCTCTGGTCGTGATTGTACCTAAATAGATTTGATAAGAAAATCTAGGTACATAAATGATGTTTGTTGTGGGTGTGCTGTGTCTAGCTTTCAATGTGTTACCTTTAAACATGTTTTCTCAATTGCCTGAATAAACTACAGCATTTGTTGAGAAATGTTTCAATCCTGCCTTCTCAGACACGGATCAGGTTATGTTATTGTCTAATTTCATTCTATTTGTTTCTTTAGCTCAATTTGCTTTTCAAACCCAAATTGAGTTCACAGTGACTGGAGTAACATTGGGTTTTTGGACAGTGAGACAGTGAATACAGGTAGCTATAAATCAGATGGCTTGCAACCTATGGAGCGTCACCATTTGCTTTGTCACATTTATATACTTATTCAGTGGCGCCCATCACAGGCGACTATTTGCGTGCTAGCCACAGAAGCAGATCTACAAACATATTACAATCGCTCCACACTCTTATGGGCCTGTCCCACTTAGGTGATTTTTCAGCGGACTGCTGGCGACTGTCAAGTTGCTGACAATCACCTGAAAAACCAGCAACTGAAACGGCGACTGTCAGAGTGGAACACACACACACGCACAAACACATCGCTTCCTTCACTAGCCCGTTATGCAGGCAGGGGGCAGGGCAGGCAGGGGGAGGCTGTCTAAAGAATTCACACGGTGCAAAGCCAAGGTGAACCACACACACACCATGATGAACAGGAAGGTTGGCGCTTTAAACAGACGGCTAAAACACAGTGTACGGTAAAGGGCCTGTCCCACAACCATGCGACCAAACTGGAATCAGGGGCCGCGGGGGGATCGCGTGGAGATCGAGTGATCCCCGTACATGGCCTGTCCCACCAGCATGCGCCTGCATGTGTCGAGCGCGACCAAACCAGAAGCGTGGGCCGCACAGTGGTCGAGTGAGTGACGTGAAGTTTGAGCGAAGTCCGCGGGAAGTTCGCGCGTGACGTACGGCATCAAGATGCTGCGTCCGGCATCGAGACGTTGCGTATGGCCCCAATGCGGGCCGGCAGGCCATTGTTGCGCGGAATTTTTGGACACGGTCAGTTTTCGGAGCCCCGCATGTTGTCGGGACCAGCTCCGCACAACTCCATACAGCTCCGGCGTTCGAAGTGGGACCGGATGCGTGAGGCCGTACGGCTCAAGCGACCACTTTAGGTCGTGCTTGCCGCATGCAGTCGCATGCTCGTTGGACAGGCTCTTCAGTCCTTTAAAAGGGGGTGAAGAACGCGGGAGAAGCAGTGGAGACAACCTTTAAGAAGCCAGAGATACACGGCTGTGAAGCTCGGCGGACATTTAACATCGGTTATCCTTGGCTCTGAAAACTACTGCTTACCTTTTTGTTTCCCAATGAGCCAATGAAATTCACCGGTCAGCACCAGCTACAACCTACGCGAACCTTCGACCTCCTGGAAACCCATTTGGACCTCCTAGCGACTCACCCACGGCACAAGAATTCTCGCTACTCTCCATGGCGGCTTCATTCTAGTCGCTGCTAATTATTCAACAAAATTCACAGCAACCATAACGAGGCCGCGCCTAGTTCCCAGATTGCGGGAACTCCTCGCGACCATGAAGGCGACTCCCCGGCAACCACCTGCGAACATGTGGTGACTGCATAGACTCCTGCAGTCAACAAAAATGTCACCTAAGTGGGACAGGCCCATTAAATCTCTAATAGTTCAGCAATTTGTCTTACTTTATATTCCACTCAACGCTATTCCCTTATAATGTATCTATGGCTCGATTGTTATGATGAATTTTATTTCTGATGACTGGATAGCACGCAACAAAAGCTTGTCACTGTACCTCGGTGCACGTGACAATCAACCAAACTAAACAGAGCCATTTGTTTTGTTAATTTCCAGGAATGGAATACTTTAATTCCTTAGCACTACTTGGTATGGTAACTATAGAACAGAACATCAAAAACAGGTCAGCCCTATAGATTGCTACCATTAAGGAATAGTACACACCTATACAATATAACAAGTAGGTGTTTCACACATGAATTTACATTCCAGTCCATGAAGAACAAGCCACCTGTAGATGCCATTGCACTAAAACCCCATTGTACAAACATTCAAAGTTGGTCAGTCCTCATAAATGTGTCCAAAGATAAGTTGATAAGTAACAGGAAACATCTGGCCCATCGAGTCTGCTCTGCTATTCAATCATGGATGATCTATCTTCCCTCTCAACCCCATTCTCCTGTCTTCTCCTCAGGACCTTTCATATTATTAATCAGGAATCTGTCAATCTCCACTTTAATATTATCCATTGACTTGGCCTCCACAGGTTCACCACCTTCTGACGAACACAATTCCTTTTCATCTCCTTTCGAAAGATACATCCTTTTATTCTTAGATTAAAGATGAACTACGTTGCCCTCTTAAAAGAAAGACCGTGTGCTGGAGTAACTCAGTGGCCCGGGCATCATCTCTAAGATTTGGTCGGTGATGTTTCAGGTTGGGATCCTCTTTCAGACTTCATTAAATCTGCTCGCCTTAACTCAATATTTTGACACATGAATTAATCAAAACAATTCTCATTTATGACTAAAGGCCTTGAGCACATTGGATAATGTTGAACAAGTTAGGGCTTTATTCTTTGGAGCGCAGAAGGTTAAGGGGGGACTTGATAGAGGTCTTTAAAGTGATGAGAGGGATAGACAGAGTTGACGTGGATAAGCTTTTCCCATTGAGAGTAGGGAAGATTCAAACAAGGGGACATGACTTGAGAATTAAGGGACAGAAGTTTAGGGGTAACATGAGGGGGAACTTCTTTACTCAGAGAGTGGTGGCTGTGTGGAATGAGCTTCCAGTGAAGGTGGTGGAGGCAGGTTCATTTTTATCATTTAAAAAATAATTGGATAGTTATATAGACAGGAAAGGAATGGAGGGTTATGGTCTGAGCGCAGGTAGATGGGACTAGGGGAGAATACGTGTTCGGCACGGACTAGAAGGGTTGAGATGGCCTGTTTCCGTGCTGTAATTGTTATATGGTTATATAGTAATGTCTAAATCAACAACTATATCTCCTTCATCCATCTGTAGTAGTTTGACACTAATTCATACACTGCATTCACAACAATTTAATGACCACCACTTTAGGAAATTGAACAAATGTTTAAAAAGTTTGTTCATAAGTTATCGGAGCAGAATTAGGCCATTTGGCCCCATCAAGTCTACTCTGCCATTCAATCATGGCTGATTTATCTTTCCCTCTCAACCCCCATTCTCCTGCCTCTCCCCATTAACCTTGACACTCGTACTAATCAAGAATAAACAACCAAACAATGGTAAAATTTTACATTGCATAATTGGTGACACGGCACAAAGAAAATCAGAACAAGAATTGCACAATCCACATGGTTACAGGAAGGAGACATTTTGTTTGACAAACCTTGTAAAAGTTTTTGAAGATGGAACTGGCAGCATGGATTAGGGGAAACAGTGGATTTAATATATTGGATTTCAAAAAAGCATCGACATAAAAGCAGAATTAGGTCAATCAGCCACCGAGTCTGCCCTGCCATTCGATCTTTGCTGATCAATGTTTCCCATTCTCGTGCCTTCTCCTCATAACCTTTGATGTCCATACTAATCAAGAACCTATCAATCTCTGCTTTACAAATACCCAATGACTAGGCCTCCACAGCAGTCTGTGGCAATGAATTCCACAGATTCAAAGATATTTGAAAAGTTAACAACAGAAGGTTACAACATAGAATGCGGACATGGGTTTGAGATAATATGAGAAGGTGAATTGGTTAAAGATCAGTAAGTAATAGGAAACAATGGCTTCTTACTGCCCATCCCATTTATTTTGCTGCTCTTAGTTTCTTTCAGTGGAAACAAAAACATTCAAAAGATACATAGAATACTGGTCACTGCGTTGTGAAGTAAGAAATCTCCTTGTTGAAATTTCCACCCACCTAGTATTTAGATTTTAGAAATACAGTATGGAAATTGGCACTTCAACCTACCATATCCACGCCGACCTGTACACTTGTTGTTTAAGAAAGAACTGCAGATGCTGGAAAAATCGAAGGTAGATAAAAATGCTGGAGAAACTCAGCGGGAGAGGCAGCATTTATGGAGCGAAGGAATAGGTGATGTTTCGGGTCGAGATCCTCCTTCTGAACATAGAACGAGTTAACGGGTGGTATGGGTTTGGTGGGCTGAAGGGTCTGTTTCCACGCTGTATCGTTAAACTAAACTAAACTAAAACAGAGTTCTTGATTAAGAAGGGCATCAAAGGTTATGGGGAGAAGGCAGGAAAATGGGGTTGAGAGGGAAAAATAAATCAGCCAATGGTGGAGCAGACACGATGGGCTGAATTGCCTCATTCTGTTCGAATGCAATATGGTCTTATAAAGACTCATTTTAGAGGCGGCAACATTCACCCATTCTATTGCAATCAAATGATGCACACATTTTTTTTTAATTATTTAATTAGAAGTACAATCATATGGCATCAAAGTGCCTAATATATATTTTCATAATACATTTCATGTACAGCTTCTTTTTTTGTTGTTGTTATATTGAAGAAAGATTAGAATAAGAAAAAGAAGATAAATAGTAAAGGATAGAAAGACGTGAAATATATGGTGTGTGAAGAAAAATAAAAAAAACGAATAAGTGAAGAAAGTTGTGAAAAAGAAAATAGAAAAAAGAGAATAAAACATTAAAACATTAAGCTAACGAGCTGGCAATTTCCTGCTTTCTATTTAAGGTAAATTCTGAGGGAAATTACTGGGAAGTTTAACCAGAAAGATCCTGAAGGGAAATTGTTGGTCATGCAGACAGCAACACCTGTCTGGGTAAAAACTGCACAGCAGATTAATCTAGTCTGATTTGGAAATTTCAGCAAATGCACAGGAAGGAACAACGTGACTCTTAATTATCCACAGGTTAAAGATGATTGTATTTTTTCTGCTTGTCTTCCATAGATCCATTTTAGCAAATCAATTATAATATGCGTACTGACCTTTCTAAAAATGTACAAAACAACCTCAATTAATAGCAAGCAGAATATACGATTGTCAACTGAAACACAAGACTTAAGGAAACCAAAATCATTATATCGTGGCTCAATGTTAACTAATCAACCATTAACTTGGACAAAATGTGAGAAAAACATTCTTCAAACAGAGTTGGTACACAAAAATGCTGGAGAAACTCAGCGGGTGCAGCAGCATCTATGGAGCGAAGGATATAGGTAACGTTTCGGTCCAAAACCCTTCTTCAGACTGAGTTCAAAAAGAGTTGCCTTTTATGTTCGTTATACGTGGAGTATGAATGCATTGGTTTTGGAGACAACAAAGGTGTCATTTGAAGCTGTGACTTCCTATTTAATTGTTCTTTGGTGTAATATGTTTTCTGAAATTGTTTCTTTCTGCTTGTAAACAATGTCATCTTAGAATATAGAGCACAGTGACGCAGCGTTAGAATTGCTGCCTTACAGCGCCAGAGACAGGGGTTCGATCCTGGCTATGGGTGGTGTTTGTACATTCTCCCCGTGACTGTGGGGTTTCTCTGGAACTGTCATTCCCTCCGACATTCCAAGAGACGTGCTGGTTTGTTGGTTAATTATCTTCTCTAAATTGTCCCTAGTGTGCAGGATAGAATCATTGTATGGGTGATTGCTAGTCAATGCAGACTCGTTGGGCCAAAAGGTCTGTTTCCCCACAGTATCCCCAAACAAAACTGCACAGCACAGAAACAAGCCCTTTGGCCCACAATGTCTGAGCTGAACATTATGCCAAGGCCAACTCTTATCTGCCTGCATATAATCCATATCGCTCCATTCCCTGCATATCCATAATCATACATGACACTATCATATCTAGATCCAAAACAAACCCTAGCAGCATGTTCCAGGGACCCATCATCTTCTGTGAAAAAAATATGCCCCACACGTTTGTCTACTCCTTTTCAGTCTCAGCCCAATAAACTGGAGTAACGGATAAAGCTGCTGCCTCCCAGTGCCAAAGATCCAGGTTAGTGGGAAAATGCATGGCAGATGCAGTATAATGTGGATAAATGTGAGGTTATCCACTTAGGTGGCAAAAACAGGAAAGTAGACTATTATCTGAATGGTGGCCGGTTAGGAAATGGAGAGATGCAACGAGACCTGGGTGTCATTGTACACCAGTCGTTGAAAGTAGGCATGCAGGTGCAGCAGGCAGTGAAGAAAGCGAATGGTATGTTAGCATTCATAGCAAAAGGATCTGAGTATAAGAGCAGGGAGGTTCTACAGCAGTTGTATAGGGTTTTTGTGAGACCACACCTGGAGTGTTGCGTACAGTTTTGGTCTCCTAATCAGAGGAAAGACATTCTTGCAACAGAGGGAGTGCCATAGGGATTCACTAGACTGATTCCTGGGATGTCAGGACTTTCATATGAAGAAAGACTGGATAGACCCGGCTTGTACTCGCTAAAATTTGGAAGATTGAAGGGGGATCTTATAGAAACTTACAAAATTCTTAAGGGGTTAGACAGGCTAGATGCAGGAAGATTGTTCCCGATGTTGGGGAAGTCCAGTACAAGAGGTCACGGTTTAAGGATAAGGGGAAAGTCTTTTAGGACTGATATGAGAAAAACATTTTTCACACAGAGAGCGGTGAATATGTGGAATTTTCTGCCACAGAAGGTAGTTGAGGCCAGTTCATTGGCTATATTTAAGAGGGAGTTAGATGTGGCCCTTGTGGCTAAAGGGATCAGGGGGTATGGAGAGAAGGCAGGTACAGGATACTGAGTTGGATGATCAGCCATGATCATATTGAATGGCGAATGGTGCGGGCTCGAAGGGCCGACTCCTGCACCTCTTTTCTATGTTTCTATGTTAGAGCCTGACCTTGAGAGCTGCCTGTGTGGAGTGTGCACCTTCTCCATGTGATTGCGTGGGTTCCCCGAGTGTTCCTATTTCCTTCCACATCCCAAAGATGTGTGGTTTGTATGGTTAGTTTAGTTTATTGTCACGTGTACCGAGGGACATGAAATGTTTATATTGTGGGCCAACCAGAAAGACTCTGCATCGAGCCACCCACAGTGTATTGATACATGATAAAGGGAATCATGTATAGTTAGGGATAACATTTAGTTTAATTGACCTCTGTAAAATTGTTTTTAGTGTGTAGGGCGTGGATGCAACATTGGGATAACATAGAACAAGTGTGAATCAATGGTCAGCATGGGCTCAGTGGGCCCAAGAGCCTGGTTCCATGCAGTACCTTTCAATCGATCAATCAATTAACCAAACAACCAATCAATCAATACTCACTATGAAAGGCAGGTTACCATATCCCAGATTCAACTATCGGACTGTGCAGGGTTAGCTACATACACGGAAAGAATTAGGAAGCTGAAACCAATTAAACTTGTGTCCTGTCCCACGAGTATGCGACTCCATGCGGCAAGCGCGACCTAACGTGGTCGCTTGAGCTGTATGGCCTCACGGGGCCGGTCCCACTTCGAGCGCCGGAGCTGTATGGAGTTGTGCGGAGCTGGTCCCGGCATCGACATGGGCTCCGAAAAACTGACCGTGTTCAAAACTTCTGCGCGGCATCCGCCTGTCGGCCCGCAGCCGCCTCGACGCCGTACGTCACGCGTGAACTTCCCACGGACTTCGCTCAAACTTCATGTCACTCACTCGACCTCTGTGCGGCACCCGCTTCTGGTTTGGTCGCGCTTGCCGCATGCAGGAGCATGCTGGTGGGACAGGCCCTTTAGGTCATGCTTGATGCATGGAGTCGCATGCTCATGGGACAGGCCCTTAATTAAATAACTAATCCATTGATGTACTTGTGATTTAAAAACACTGAAGCTAATAATGTAATAATTGTATTCCAATCTTTGTCTTTAAAAATAAAACACTTTTCAAACACCTAAGCTCTGTGCAACACCATATACCAACTTTCTACCCTCTCTTTCTATAAAAAATAAAAACACTAGAAGCAGAAGTAATTGATAATTGAAAATTTTAATAATGTATGACTGATGTATATGAAAAGTCTTTTTACTATAATATGTAACTATACTTTATAATATGTCTACTTCTAATAAAGATATTATAAAAAAAATAAAAAATAAAAATAAAAAACCAAAAGACTCGACACACCTCCGGAAATTCCCCTTTAAAATAGCCACAGAAAAATTCAAATATTTGGGAATTGAAATTACTAGAAACTACCATGATATGTTTAAAGCTAATTATAATCCCTTACTTAAGAAACTAAATAATTTGTTTAAATTCTGGAAAACACTTCCGATGTCCCTAATAGGCAGAATAAACGCTATAAAATGATCTTTTTACCACAAATCCTATACCTATTTCAATCAATACCCATATATCTCCCAAAAAAGTTTTTCAAAAAATTGGACTCAGACATAACAAATTTTATATGGGATTATAAATCCCATAGAATACAAAGAGCACACCTTAATAAACGAAAAGAGTTGGGTGGTCTAGCGCTCCCTAACTTTATGTATTATAATTGGGCAGTAAATATTAAAAATATGATTCACCTGCTGGGCAATTCTGCCCAGCAGGTGGACTGGATTGTAATGGAAAGAGAGGACTGCTCTCCGTGTAATATAGGAGCGACTCTCCTCTCACCAATACATCTGAATAACAAAAATTATAATAAAATCCAATTATATCTAGCAAAATTAGAACATGGAAACAAATAAAACAATTTAAAATTAAGAAACCTATCTTTTTTAATACCAATAGTTAATAATCCATCGTTTAAACCATCAATTATAGACAAATTGTATTGTATTGTATTCAAATTTATTGTCATTGTCTCAATTAGAGACAACGAAATGAATTTCCCTTTACAGTCAGTATCATAAAAATAAATAAATAATAAATATTAAAACCTATTAAAAAAAATAAAATAGAAATTAAAAAAAAGCACAAACACAGAAAGTCCGCAACACACAACACAGTGGCACCAAGGTGAGGAAGGCACCATTGTCCAGCCAGCCTCCCCTCCGATCTTCCCAGATGTTCATCCGTGGTCGGGGCCTTCCGAGCACCCGCAGTCGCCGCCCCGGGTGGCCCGATGTTCAGGCCCTCACGCCGGGCTAGTGGAACGCCGACGCCGATCCCCGACGGTGACTATCCTCCTCAGCGGCCCGGACCTCCCGATCAGCCGCCTCCCGCTGCCGGAGTCCGCAGCTCCCGAGTCCGCAGGCCGAGCCGGGCAGAGTCGCAGGACCCCGCGTTGTTGATCAGCGCCGCCCGCGTTGGGAGCTCCGCAAACCGCAGCTCCATGATGTTGGTGCAGCAGGTCCAGCACTCCGGGCTCCAGACGGCGACCCCCGGTAAGGCATCGCCAGCCCCGCGATGTTTCAGCGCTGTCCCGCCGCTGCTGGAGTTCTGGTCGATCCCGGCAGGAAAGGCCGCGCCAATCCAGGTAGGCCGCTGGAGGGGGGGGGGGGGGGGGGGGGGGGGCGAGGACGCGACTCGAATAATAGTCGCGTCCTCACCAGGAAGCGGCTGAAGGACGGTATCCCCCGCACCGTGCCCTCTTCCCCCACATAAAAACATTTTAAAAATCATAAAAAAAACACATCAACATAACTAAAAAAAAAGAAAAAAAAAAAAGATACCCGGCTGAAGGTGGAGGCTGCTGGCTCCAGCGCCACCGGAAGTACAAATCATTTATACAATGGGAAAGAATGGGAATCAAAACACTCGGAGATCTGTATGAATTGGGAAAATTACTATAATTTCAACAACTACAACTGAAATATAATTTGAAAAATAATCAATATTTTAAATATCTTCAAATTCGTGATTATCTGAAATAATACACAAAAGACTATCATAATATGCCTACAGACTTACTGGATGAAGCAATGAAGACATAGGTGGAATCAGCGAATCTAATATCGTACTTATATAACATCATCTTAAACATAGAAATACCCACAACTGATGGAATTAGAAGAGACTGGGAACAAGAATTAGCTATAACAATTTCAAAAGAGAGCTGGGATAATCACTTATTACAGGTGCATAAATGTTCGGTCAACATACGACATACTCTCATCCAATTCAAAACATTACATAGACTATATTATTCAAAAACTAAAATAAATAAACTCTTCCATCATGTCTCACCAATCTGTGATAAATGTCTGCGTCAAGGAGCTACCATAGCGCATTCTTTTGTTTTTTGTACAAAAATTCTGGAATGAAATATTTGACATCTTTACAAAATTAATTCAAATAAAACTGGTACCAAAACCAGAATGGATTATTTTTGGAATATCGAAAGGTAACCCTGAACTATACGCGTTTCAGAAGAATTTACTCAATTACGGGCTAATAATGGGAAAAAAGCTCATACTTAAATTCTGGAAAAATGCGCCTACACCAACAATAAAAATGTGGATATCAAATATGTTGAAACACTACATCTGGAAGAGATGAGATTCCTCTTAGCAGGCAAAGCAGACCAATTCCAAAATACGTGCTCTACGTTTTTGGAACTATTACAAGCATAAGGTGCAATAGTAATTAAACAATTAAATAAATAAATAAATAGATAAATAAATAAAAGGTACCAGGATCTGGCAACGGGGGGCAAAACAACAAAGACAGACTTGGTTGGCAGTCCCCTTTCTGCGGAGTTTAATGTTATAATAGAGCGATTGTTTCTCCTTTCTTTTTCCTTCTTTTCTAGGGTCTACTTTCTTTACTTCCTTCTCAAACTCCTTTTCTAAGGGGCTTTCTTTTCTCAACATTCTCCTGCACATTCACAACTCTTGCGCACTTTCTTTACTTATATCTTTTTCTTAAAAGCTCAAAATATGAAGCGGTACAAAAATGTATTAAGACATATGTGTTGTGTAGTATTGTAACTTACCGTACTTCTAATAAAAAATAATAAAAATTTAAAAAAAGATTTTTACATTATTTATACTCAAGCACCTCATTTACTCCATGCTGCCTATAACTATTGTAGAACTCTCTCTTTTTCTGAACTAAGTGTCCAATTTCCCTTGTCCTCTTGTTTGAATCCTCCCTACTCTCAATGGGAAAAGCTTATCCACGTCAACTCTGTCTATCCCTCTCATCATTTTAAAGACCTCTATCAAGTCCCCCCTTAACCTTCTGCGCTCCAAAGAATAAAGACTTAACTTGTTCAAACTTTCTCTGTAACTTAGAGATATCATGATATACACAGAGGTGCCACTTATTTTCCGAGCATTTCAATATTCTAGTATCTGAAAATCAGTATTTTGCTGAGGAAATCAGTATTTTTACGTGGTTCCATTTTGCTGAATTTAAATTATTTTTTAAATGTATTAAGGATAAGGATACAGTGGAGATTTACTAGAATGTTGCCTGGGTTTGATGTGTTGGCCTTTATTAATCAGAGCATTGAGTGTAGAAGTTGGGATGCAATGTGAAAATGTACAAGGCATTCGTGAGACCAATTCTGGAGTTTGGTGTACAATTTTGGTCGTCTAATTATAGGAAAGATGTCAATAAAATACAGAGAGTACAGAGGAGATTTACTAGAATGTTACCTGGGATTCAGCAACTAAGTGACAGAGAAAGATTGAACAAGTTAGGTCTTTATTCTTTGGAGCGGCAGAAGG